>OMLF01030637.1:3765-16959 GCA_900302615.1 Holocentrus rufus
TGTGGGGTGGGGTGTTGTTGTGAGATGGGTCTGTTTGCTGTGTAAAGAGCCACCTCCTGAAAGTCTCGCTGAAACAAAGAAGGCGCTGTGTGACAGTTTTGTGCAGGCTTCCCAGTCACTGTCAGGGCCTTTGTAATCACCACAAAAGAACATACCAGCAGAGTAAGTCCATAACTCATCCACACAAACAAACTCTGATGTCGGTAAATGAGGCGAACTCCAACCCCCAAAGGGTGAGACTTGGCTTTTGTGGTCTGGCTTGATGAAGAAAAAACAATGCAGCTGTATGCTGACGAGAGTGGCGGGACTGGAGACTGGAAAGTGGCAGGAAGTTTGGTCCAAACCTGACAATATTGGAATAAAAGTCTCCAAACGCTCCATATAAAGCAAATATCTCCAGAAATTTGCTTTGCGGTGGATTTTTAC
Source organism: Holocentrus rufus (assembly GCA_900302615.1). Classification (NCBI taxonomy): domain Eukaryota; kingdom Metazoa; phylum Chordata; class Actinopteri; order Holocentriformes; family Holocentridae; genus Holocentrus; species Holocentrus rufus. The sequence continues at coordinate 4,192 of OMLF01030637.1, forward strand.
AGGGCATGTCCCATTTATGCCGCTGGGTATTTGCGCGATCAATTCAGTGTAACTAGATGGTCATGAAAATACCGCATGGCATGTGAATCAATGGGGCTGTAAATTGTGCGATGGTTGTTAATGGATTAATAGCTGCTGGATGTTATTTTAGATCCCTTGGCTTCATCATGAGGGAAAACTTACTGTCCTCAAAGTAACTCACTGCATATTGTTTGCACACAATCCATATGTGCTCGAACTCTTGTAAACACAAATTCATCAGTCAATCGGCTCCCATATGAATTCAATTAAACAATATGTGTGAAATCTATTAGCATATGGAGCTATAAGATATCCCTTGAGCTTGCAATGACTCATACACACTTTTTTTTCCCATGATTCTTTCAGTGACCCGCGTTCACATATTGACAGCAGCACTTGGGTGGCAGGAGTCAGCCTTGATATGGATCTCTACACTTGATGTTGTGAAATAACCTGTGTGGTGAACCCCCGTGTCTCTCCTCTAAACTTATCAGTGTACGGTTTGACGTAGCTGCCAAAGACCTCACAGACCGCTCTTGTAACATCAGTGAAACACGGCGGCTTGAGGAACCCTTGGCCAAGGCCGTCCATGACAGCTGGCACGCCACGCGGCCTAAAACAATACACAATCTGTCCCTCCTGACGGCCATTAGTACACACTTGTACAGTCACGGCAGGGGAAGAACACACGCTTGCCCTGACATCTCCAGACAGCGAAAAATAAACCAACGGGTGGAAAAAGAAGATGCATAATGAATACCAGTGGTCTGGGAGAAAGGAAAACTGATCGTCTCCATCATACGGTACCTTGTCTAAGCACTGGGTGTCATTGTGCAATAAAGATCTTGCTCGCCCTTCTTAGTCAAAACCCTGCCGCGTGCAGGCTCCCCGAGTGTCATTGGAGAGTTAGCACCAGGACCATGAAAGCACTCGCCGCAGGTCATTAAAATACCTTTGAAAATATGGGATGCTTATCAAATAATAAGAACCACATTGCTTCAGTTTCCCCCTGTGTAAACGGGGAGTGGATTTGGGGTTGGGGTAGATATCTCTACCTTTTCATGTGCTCTTTGAAGTCGCGGCCTTGAAACGCGCGCCTCGGAAAGTGGAGCACTTTGTACGCAAGCGCTGCAGAGTGCTGGCTTCTGTAAAGGTCATGACCTCGCTGTGTGTGTATCTGTGTGTTTTTCTTTTTTCATCCCCATCAGAGAAATAGCCAGTTGTGTAGATGGTCTGAATACAACAGGGATGCAGTGCTTGAATTCTCAAATAACTGGCAAATTGACAAATATGCTGGCCTTTTCTGTTGCCTGTTCTTTGCATATTCTAGCCGGTCCCCTGCCATCTGGTCATGACCGATGGAATAAACTGCAAGGAAGCAGAAGTGCTCATTGACTCCACTATTATAACTTTCCTATAAAAATGTCAAAACAGACAATAATCAAACCAACAGACAGAACATTGTCATGATGACAAATTGAGAATTTACAAACCCCATTTGTTTTTAATGACTACTCTGAAATGTATGGGAGTGACAGAGTGGTCTGCTAATTGGTGGTCGCTAGTGGTTACAGGTTGCGTAATCTTGTTATTTGAAATTACATTATTTGAATGAGCCTCTTAAATGTCATAACATGTCTGTGGACTCTCTGAAAGCACTTCTTGGTTTTCCTTACATAGCCCAGTTGTCAGTTTAAAATAGCACCCAGATGGATCAGGCATAGTAAACTGTGTTCTTCAAAACTTGGTCTGAGGCCCAAAGTTGGTCCACAGGAATATTCAAGTGGGTCCCTTAAGTATTCTAGAGAAACAGCTAATGGTTGTTCCCTGGAAAAATATATTTTTGCATAAAGTATAGTATTATGTTATTGTCAGATTGTCCCATAAGCATTTGGGATATAAGATAGCCTTATTAAACTACTGAAGGCTATAGGTTAGATGCAAGGCATCAGGGGAAATTTTGTTCACCTCCAAAATTGGGTTGAGAAATTCTTTAGAAAATATAAGTTAGCATTGGAAGTTTGAAATATGGTCAGATATTTCTATATGGTGTATATGGTGTTATTCCTTCATCACAAATGTTGCTCATGTTCCTCTGCATGTGAACACATTTTCCAGCTACTACATCACAGTGAATCTTTTTCTCACCTCAGTATTGTCTTAGGCAATATTGAGGTTTACTGACAAAGTGACTAACCTTAAAGAACCCCATCAGATGCCCTGTAAAAATACCAATCATCTTCTCCTCATAAAACAAAGGGATGGACATTCAGAGGGAGGGGGATTTTCCATAATGGTCTTTTTCCAAGCTTGAAGGGTCCAGCTGATTTAACGAGAGGTGAATACCGGAACGGCACATCAGTGTGGGAGTTGGGATCCACCAAACTCACTTAGCTTCATATTGCCATGCTGCTTCTGTGGAAAAAAACACATAACTGTAATTTGAGTATTTTTCCTGACTTACTTGAAATTAAACTTGGCATTCTTATAACTGAGAAAATTTCATAATATTTGTTGTGAAACATGTTAGAGCACCACTGCATGATATCCTGTATAATGGTGCTAATAAATACAACCATAATTTCTTAATGCCTTAAAAACATTGTTGTAAATATGGAACAGTGACACCATCTAGAGTTGATCAGGTTTACCCTTCCAAACTCAGACACTCATAGTGAGCTAAAGCCCTTCACCATTTGATAATATTATGTTGGAGACAGAATATGTGAGATTTCATATTAGATCTTGAAAGGACAAGTAGGTAGTGAGTGCTCGCTCACTTCTGTCTAGGAAACTTTAATTTTGATTCATTTCCTTTGGACACTTAAAATAAATCTACACTGTCTCAATATAGGGAAGATGTGACACTTGTCTCTGATGTCTCTGATTTATGCTCATAAGATGGGAGGATTTTTACCTAGAAATCTTGCCTAGTGCAGCTGTAAATTCAGGGTAATTCCCCTTTAAAGATTGCAGTGGACTCAGTCATAGTGGAGCTCAATAATAATTGCTCCATACAACCTGGTGCTCTCACAGTGTCTGCCAATCCATAACTTCCACAGACTATGGCTGATCACGGAAGAAATGCTGCATTCTACCAGGAGCTTTGTAGAATTAAGAAAATATGTGTATTACATAATGTCATCAATCGAAAAAAAAAAAAAAAGTCTGGTTTCCAAGTGAGTTTGTCCCACTTGACATTTCTGCACTGCACATTAGTGACTTGATGCCTGCTGCTTGACTCTTATGTTCCACTCTGCTCCAGGGTGACTGGATGTGGACGCTGAATTCCTTCATACTGCAGTGTAATCAAGCTTTGAGTAAACAGGTCCAGGGTACAGCGGCCCAACGCCACTGTCTGTCTTTGACATTTCCCTCTGACGTTCCCAGTCACCCCTCCTTGGAATTCCTCCTGCGTGGCTCACGCTCCTCTGCTCGGGGCCAAGCCGCTTCCCCTGGGGCCCATCTTCGGGAGGAAATTATTTTTCATTGCCCCCAAAACACCTTGACTCTGGCCAGTTTGGCCTAGTCCTCCTCATGCTAGCCCCCAGGCTGTCAAGCTGAGCTTCCTCTTGCCCATGAGGGGGCAGTTGAGGGGTCAGGCCTTCAAGGAGAGGAGGTCACCGAACCAGGCTCCGATCCTCCACTACCCCGCAGCTCCAGTACCTTTGTTCGCCCCATAGAGTAAAGCTAGGTTGTATATTATTTTAAATGTACTAGCCTGACTTCTCTAAAACAGTAGGAAAGCCCAATCCATCTTCACTGGGTCACTGCAGGAACTCTTGTCAAGCTTTATGTTGGTTTTCTCTCACTCCAAGCAGGGATTTTATTGTGAACCAAGGGTTTCATGTTGTATTATTAAACTTGGTGTTTTTGTATGCTGGCTTTGGGGACTGGGAAACCCTCACCAAAAATATTTGACTTCAAATAATCATAAGTAACTGCAAATGCATTTTCTTGTTGCTGCGGTTTCCTTTATTCCCATATTAATGGTTTGTTTTTGTGCTTTTTTGCTGTAGCTGAATTATATAGTTCTCGATGGTAATCCGGTAATTGGGAGGTTGGGTATCCGCACTAATTCTGTGTGTGTCGTCTCATGACTTTTTCGTTGAGAATGCAATGACTCATCAAATTGGCTAGGTGGCTGCAGTGTTTCAGGTGACTCAGCAGGAAATCTATTGACACTCTTGATCACAATGGCTATATTCCAGCACTTCTTACTTGTTCTCATTCCCTCCGGGCCTTCATGACCAGTTTTCTTCGACTACAAAGGGACTCAGAGAAGACAAATGAGGGAACAGTAGGAAGGCGGAGGAGAGAGGGGGCTAAATGGAAGCTTCTGTAGTTCAGTATGTCCGTTAACAGCGACCTGAATCGACCAGACACACTCAAAAGGGTTTTTTTCATCAGTGTGTTTTGCCATCAAATTTTGACATCAGTGTTCAAGTGATTGAATCTTATGTGTTCATTTGTCATGAACAATTTGTGTCTGGAGAGCACAGACAAAATCCACCAAAGAAGATTTAATGCCTTGTTCAAGGGAGCCTTGACGCCTTCGAGTATTGCATCAGATTGACAATGGACCACATGGTTAACAAGCGAATACAACTGAAAACAAAAACAGATTGAGGCTATATTTAAGCCGCTAGAGTATCAGACTTTGCATTTGAGTTATTCCCTCATGTTTTCCTTTCTCCTCCCAGCTTACATTGCTAAACCACTTTTAGGGCGTGTGCTACCTGGACTATCGCTGAGCTTTATTCAGATTATTGTACGGCCATGGGCTTCTCATCTTCACAGGCTGCTCTGCCACGCCAAATCGTCCACAAGCCCCAGGAGAGTCCTCGTCCCTGGGAGAGTTTGGGCTGGCGAGCTGGGCCTCCATGCTCTGACCCTCCACCCCTTTGCATTGTCCTGGGAGAGGGCAGGGAGGGCAGATGAAGAAAGGGTGGAGATGGCAGAGATGAAGGGAATGGAGGGTGGTGGAGTGAGCCCTACACAGCCAAGACAGATGCTCCTGTGGGAAGATGTGTTCAACCTGGTGTCTGGCAGACCGAGGAAGAGGATCCTGGGGCATCAGGTGTCTGTCCTGCCCTTTTCTTTCTCCCTTCTCACTGTTATTCCTTGCTTTATGTTCTCTTTTTCCTCTTTTTTTTCCTCTGTTTCCTTCTCTCTTTTCCTCCTCTCACTCTCCGTCCCTCTCTCTCGAACTCACTCTGCCTTTCTCTCCCAAATGTGGCGGGCGAAACACAATGATTCATTGATACTCATTTTTCTCTCATGAATGCATTTTCCAGCTCCTGGGAATCTGATTTCCTGTTTCTGCTCCCGTCAACTGATTGGTGTTTATGTTTAGCAATCTGTTTCTTATAATCTTTTTGTTTTTCAGTCTTTTTTTTCCCTCCTTTCCTCTGCCCCCCCACCTCTGCCTCCTTCTCTCATTCCCTTTCTATTTATTGTCTATATGAAATGTTCCAAGATTAGGCCTACTCAAGGATGAGGGGGTTTTAGGCCTTGGCAGCAGTTAAAACAGTCAGGAAACGGCAACACCTACAGCCTGAGCCATTCAATCCAGTCCAAACGTTCATATTGGGGAAGGGGTGTGTGTGCATGTGTTGGGGGTGGGGCTGCTCGAAATGGAAAAAGCACATTGCTCAGAGACAGAGAATGAACATTTTTTTCAAACTCCCCATACTGGAGCTTAAAAGCCTTGCTAAATGAACTGTTGTTAATTTAGAGTTCAAAAAATTTCCCTTCAATGTCATTTATCCCCTTTTGACACTGGACTAACGGCCTGCCAACAACAAATGCGCTAAGGAGGAGTCCGCTTGATTGAAGCACTTCACAAATAAATTTGACTGGACTTGATGACACTGCAGTGGGGCCTGCTGCCTCATCCTAATCCAACACATTGTCCAGATATGAACCAGAACCATCATCGGGTCAGAGTGCGCTGGTTTCTCTCTCCTCTCTCACAGTGTAAAATTAGAGCGTCACCACAAGGACTGCGACCTTTCACTAGAGGTCTCAGGGGGCTCCTGTGTTCTGCAATTATGGTCGAATGGCCTCTATGGGAGACTTTCCTTTGTTCTGCCCAGCGAGTGGATGCCTTTCTGCGGAGGGAGACCAGTGGACCTCAGTGGAATCAGTTGGAACTTGGATCTTGACTGTCCCAACTGTTTAGACTTAATTTATACAGAGAGGGTTTGCTGAGTGCACGTGCTCCTTCTCAGCAACGCCCGCTTCACATGCATACAGTCGCACACCTGCGACCTGACACGTCAACTAGAGTCTTCAACTGCCGGACACTGAGCAGCTGTGCACTGTGATGCCTTGCTCAAAGTGAGACCCTTGATGATTATTGTTGAAGAAGTGGAGTGTGCAACTCATTCACTTTCCCCATACAGCTGTTCTAGGATTCAAACCCACTCACTTAATGCTAAGGTGTGGGCGAATACTCGTTTGTGATTGGCTGAAGGATGTGCATTAAATCCGTGTGCTGCACAGCTAGTACGGTTTGAGTTTAATCACTGTTCTATATTCACGACTGGCAATAAAGTTTTGAACTGACCTATGTAACCATAGCAACAAACTGAAACTGAAGAGTAAAGCTAGATATATTAGCCTATGTTATTGGCTAGCTACCACCCCCTGTCCTGGTTTTAAAATATAGACCGCTTCAAAACTATTGTGATATTTCCCATGAGTTAACACTGGTGTAATGTTGAGCTAGCCAAGCCATCTTTGCGTAGATATGTGATCTATTTAAGGTACTTTGGAACGATGTCTACACTGCTGCAATACAAAGTCGAATAATGTTAGGTGAATGAGCTCATAGAGTCTCTGTGGCAAGGTTGTATGAAAATAGCGCAGGAAGAATTTTTTTTAATTTTTAGAGCATTTCACATCCCAAATTAATTATCTCTTTCTCATTTTTATTGTCGACAAATGACTATGGTATGATTATTTTAATCCACTCCAAAGTGTGTGTCAAAGGGCTTTTAATGTACTCCATGGATACAACCACCCTCTGCTTCATGTTAGATGGTTCTTTGCCTCAAAGTTATGCATTAAACCCTTTAACGCACACCTCGTCGTGTATATTTGAGAAGTAGGATTTTGTGTCAGCATGTAATGACATTTTTTAGGAGGCTATATGACATGACAAGCTTCTGCCACAGAGCTGTCTCTTGAATATTATCCAAACAAGTAAATGAACTGACGCTGCATTTTGAGGCCAGACAGCGCAAACAGCCATCGTCTTATCCACTGGCACGGCTTCATTCTCTGGTGCCATGTTGGAATGAACATGGGGCCTTTGAGGTGGCGCCGTGGAGGGAGGAGCATGGTGTACCAAGCAGGAATGCGGCTCACACGTCTGCACATGGTTCAGCATGTTTGCAATGTTGTTGCTTTTGTTTTCAGCGTTGTTTGCAGACTTTGTGTTTTAAAATCGCTCAGGCCTCAGTGCTAATGCATGTTGTCTGGCGGTATGATTTGGCGCAGGCAGAGGGGCACTCGAGGGGTTATTGCTGTCAACTGGCAAATCGGCCTTTCATGGAATCCAGACGTTTAATTGTTCTCAGATGTTGAGGCTTTGGTGTGAGCCGCAATGTGTGACTTTGCTCTGTTCTAAGGTTGAATTAATTCACCGCCGTTGATTAGAAATGCTCGCGTGCCTCGCAGGCCTGAGGTTTGAGTGAATGTGGGAGCAGATCAGGCCAGGGTCAAATAGTCGTGAAAAAGTCTTGTTTTGACCAGGAGAACCAGGTGGACTGGGTTTGCCACACCACAACAGCACAGTGATGTACAAATTATCAATCACACAAAAGTAGGCTAAATTGACTTAGGGTTGACTAAAGATTGCATGGAAAACCCCACTCATCTGGCCTCTACTGGATCAAACTAGCCACAAAAGTATATGACAACAGCTGATAGGTTGCAGGATCAGATCGGGCTTCACAGAACACAAAACAAGAGCCTTATTCCCAAAAAACATATTATCCTCGTGAAAAAGTGGATAATCTTGTTTTGGACCACAAATTGGCAGACCACAAATTTAGAAAATGAGTTGGTTAGAAGTTTTTGCACTGTTTTAAAGTACATCAACCAAGTCAAAGATCTTGAATGGCCGACTGAAAACATTTTTACAAATTTGATCTACAGTATTTCAACAACATTGAATAATGAACACATAATCGGGCAATGATTTCTGCAGAAAGCTGGAGTATTGTTTTTTCAAACACAGCTCTTTAAATATCATAATACCTTATTCATGCAGAGCTCTGCTTACATGGGTCAGCGAGGTATTTGTTTCCATTCAATAGCTTTAGACACAACTGTAGACCATCTGCTTACCATGCACATTTTACATTGCAAACTAGATCATGCATGCCTCAGCTGAAAGCAGCAGCATTTCGATGTAGGTCTGATGAAAATCAAATGGCTCCTCTTCTGCTGTGATATGAAATTCAACCGCCGCTCCAGTGTCTCCCCAGCATTTGGTGGATCATTCAAAACATCAGTCAATCATTGCTTGATTGTTCCCTGGACTGTTTTTTGTAGTTTCACTGAAAACTCACCGTCAAGCTCGCCCGCTGTGATCACATCGCCTGGGCCTTCTTATGTTACAAACGCTGACAAACACTGACCATCAAGTGACCAAGAGGTTTTTCCTCCAGAGCACGACTGAGAGGTTGTGATTCCTCTCCGGTATGCAGGTTTGGCTTGAATATACCAACAACTAGGGGAAAATTGATGGAGCCATCATTCTTTCAGATGGGACCCGTTTGAAAAAAGCTCTCTATATGTTTAACAGCCTAACCTTCCTCCCTTTATGCCTCCACTCTCTCTTTCTAGTTTATATATCCTTGGCACGACCAGGAATTTCCTGGTAGAGCTGTTTTTGTCATATGCCAGGTGACACATGCACGACTTGTAGCCCTCTGTCTCTCCAGCACTTAAATAGACTTTCCTGGACTATATATGTTTAATGCCTTAGAGTGTGTGGCAGATTATTTGTCGTATATGAAAGTGTAAGCTTAAAAGGATAAAAAAAATCAAATCCTATTTTATAAATTCTTTTTTGTCAAAAGAATTGTGTTGTAATATCCTTTCAATGGCTGAATAACAACTCCAAAACAGTTAAGGCGAATTTAAGGCAGTGTTGAAAGAAAAAGCCAAGTTCAGTGACATCTCAATAAATTTGAGATTCAGTGTACCACAAAAGAACCTTTTCAAGAGGGGTGTTCCCAGCATGGTTTGGCAGAGGTTTAGTAAGAGGTATGTGAGTTATTGCTGTCAACTCGTTTGTCAGGGGAGGTGATTTGCTTTATCATAAAATCATGAAAAAAAATTGTCATGGGCTTCATTGGAAAGACATTACTGTGGCAGTGGAATGTCAGATATAAAAGAACTAATTTCAAAGGGACCGTTTTTCTGACAACAACAAAATCTGTAATGTTTTGGCTCTACACTCTTATTATTTTGGATGTGAAATGACAGAATAAATTTTAGGTTATGCCCTCTGATGGCAGCTGACAAGACCAGAAGCAAATAAAAAACTTTTTTGGAGTGCAGTCTGGTTCTGATACACAGAGGGCTGAGTGAGTCAACTGGTGTCACCAGTAACTACTAAAATGAGTCATATAGCATAGTTGGAGTCGTATAGTTAGTTAGCTGGAAAACACCCAAACACACACACAGAGTTAGATTCCTCTGAGTCACTTTGCAGGAAAAGTCATCAAGTTGTCCACTGGTGATTCTGTTCAAAGCTCTGTGAGAGAGGCCTGATCTCTCCATAGTGAGTTTAATATTAAATTAAATTTTATATTTAGAAAGGATTCCAGTACAAACTTCCTTCTCTGCTGCTACAGAGAAATACATTTTTTTCTTCCATGTTTCTAATGTAATGAATAATAAGATGAAACATTCATTGCAAAAGGAATCTATATTCTAACCTTATATGTTAAAATATGGCTGCTCCTGTGAAGTTCCTGCATTAAAATGCTCTTGAGAAGGAATTTGGCATTTACTGACAACATGATTTAGATAATCAGGTTCAGGGATAAATGCAACCAGTAGGGGCACCATTTGTCACATTCCCTCTTCATGGAAAAGGATCAATCAACGGATCAATACATCTATAGCCTCTGTCACCAGAGGGGGAACATTGTCTGAAGAGAGAAAAAGAGATAATTGGATTATCAGATAATCACCCAGTTCACCACAGAGCGAGGTTAGAGATGCTCCCTGTTCACATTCTTCACTTTGTGTCTCTTGTCTCTAAGCATTCAACGATGTATTCACCCTCCTCCGTCTCCACTGCGCTCTATCCTCAAATCAACTGCGGACAACCCCATCCTACCCACCACTCAGCCTCTGAATACCGAAGGTTGTCCCAACGAGCGACAGCATTTCTTTTCAGCTCCAGTCACATTCACAGCACACACCAAAGTTTCTTTTACTTTCAGCCATTTTCTCTTCACCGTGACAGGGAATATGTGCAGCACTTCACCCACTTGAGCAACAGGCACAGAACAAAAAGAGAGAAAAACAAGTGTTTTCCAACAAAGCCAGCAGATGGTCTTTAGGGGTAACGTGTCTATTGGCTTGTCTCTGCAGTGACCTCAGAAGCCCTCGTGGCTGTTAAGACCATCTCCTGTGTATCGCGGGTGCATGTGCCTGTGTAAACTGGGGACTGATAGTGATGTGGAGCCTGGAGGAGGAGGCAGTCATATTCACAAGTATCCCCATAGATGATCCCCATATATAGGGTTTACTGCTCTTGTAATAAATGTTGATTTTCCAGTGACAGTTGGCCCATTTAAAGTTCACAAGTTTTGACCGGAGAGTTGTCTAATAGAGCTCCAATACGGCTCTTCATAAGTATCTGAACTGTTAAATAAATTCTGATGGATGTGGATTTATTATGAAAACTGGCATTGTGGTGACTTCTACATTGGTCAAATTAGCACAGATGATTTTGCTGTGTACCCACTTGACTGGAAAAGCCCTGTTACTCCGTCCCTGTGCCTCCAGTGTACTGTTACTGTCATGGAAAAAAAGACACACCGCTGCAGCCTTGGCACTTTTTGATTCCCTTTTCTTATTGGAACTGAAAGTTTAAATGGTCTCTTTATGGGGTGAGTGAGTTTCATTACCCTTGGGCTCTTGAAATATGCTAAAAACAGTATATAATTTCAATAATACATGGAGCGTCAATGAGAAAAATGAACTTTCTTTTTGGCAAAAACTCACTCTTTGCAGATATGTGTGTTTTTGTCAGACAGCAGTGACATGGGAGTTGTACTGACATCTGGTATTTGGCAGGTGTCCCCATAGATGATTGCTTTAGACTACACACTCCCCCCCTTTCCCATATCTCTGTGGCCTTTCCAATACATTCATTGGTCACAGAGACTCACACCAAAACTCCCATAACATACTAACACAGTACAAGATGTAGAGATCGAGATTAATGAATATAATAGTGGATAAGGGGAAGCATGTGATGTGCCGTATACACGTGCACACACATACAGTCACATTATCTAAATAACACCTGTTGTCATGCCGTGGAAACACACCCATACTGATGGGCCGCTGTGTTTTTATCAAACTGGGGCCAAGAGCCAGCTTCAGGCTCTTGCAAGTCCAGGGAGAGGGGTGGTGCCCCCCCGAAGGGGTGTTTGCTTAAGGCCCACTTTACGACCGTGATGCTTTTTCCAGACCAGAACTGAGCCTGAAATGCAGACAGGAATGGGCACGGAGCCAGGAGGCTGCTTCCTAACTTCAGGAATCAGAATCAGAGTCACTTTATTCACCAAGCACAATAAACCCACTGCAATTTGTCTCAGCAGAGACACATCAACTTGCATACTAGTGCACAGAACCTCGCATTTAACTTCGAGTATCTGCGGTTGCTCCATAGAAGTATGTAATAACAATCTATGCGGTGATGTTACCCCAAATCCTCAAATAATCTGCATGCAAGAAAGATTTGCATGCAATCAGGCAAGGCATTTCCTGCATTATTTTCATTCTGTTGACTGACCTGCCCTTTGATGCTCGGCACATACATTGGATTACTGCTAATAGCAGTTTACCTTTAAAGGTAAAGGCCTTGGGTAATCTGAGCCCTATCTGTGGTCAAGGGCAACTTCTGCTCTGAGCTATCGCTTCACTGTGCCGTGACAATCTAATGACCCAGTCCTGGCCCAGATCAAAGAGCTGTTTGTGGTTTGTGTGACTCTGAAGATTACACTTGGCTGCTATGCCATTCTCCTAGCAGCCAAGTGAGATCCCAGAGGCATTCAAAACCAAGATTTTTATCAGCCTCCTACCCAGACAAACAAGACGTGCGTCACTGAGCAAAATGCTTAAATAATAATCTTTCCTTTTTACTTTTGTATTGGATGGCGAGTGGACTACATCAGGCTGTTGTCCACAATTTCACTATCTAATGTATATGTGGAGATATGAGTGTTTCCTCTGTTTTCTTGTGTGTGTGTGTGTGTGTGTGTGTGTGTGTGTGTGTGTGTGTGTGAGAGAGAGAGAGAGAGAGAGAGTGTGTGTGTGTGTGTGTGTGTGTGAGAGAGAGAGTGTGTGTGTGTGTGTGTGTGTGTGTGTGTGTGAGAGAGAGAGTGTGTGTGTGTGTGTGTGTGTGTGAGAGAGAGAGAGAGAGAGAGAGAGAGAGAGGGAGAGTGTGTGTGTGTGTGTGTGTGTGTGTGAGAGAGAGAGGCAGGG
>OMLF01030637.1:23072-42670 GCA_900302615.1 Holocentrus rufus
GGCTTTCTCCAACCCGATCCGCTCCCTCGGTCCTCCATGGCTTTTAATATTCTAATTTATTGTTGACTAGTAATTGAGAACTATTGTCTCTGCGGCTCGGGAGGGAGGGAGCTTGGCGTTGTTTGCCCACATGGATGGCACTTGTCACAGAGAGCGTGAGGGGCACAGTGGCACGAAGTTGAATGGACTTGGAGGGCTCATGCTTATGCACGTAAGGCTGAAGTGTTTTCTGGTAAAGATGCGGGCTCTTGCTCATTAGCCCCCGTCGCGAGTCGATGTGTTAAAAGAGCCTTGATCATGTAAATGAGACGATGCGCGTGAGAAGCGGATCAGTGTAATGCCCCTTTAGTATGTCAGGTGCTGCGTCCAAAGATGGCAACAAGGTTATACTTCTGTTTGTTTAATTTATGAGTTCTTGACCTCATTCATCTGTTGAATTATTTATATATTTATTTTATTTTATTTTATTTATTTTTATTTATTGCTTATTTATGTCAAAATGTTTGTACTACTTTCTTGGTCATGAGTTATTGATGAGACTATTTTTCTGTGACGAAAATAAGAATGCTGTGATTCATATTGATAGCTATTCACTACATGCTGTAAAAGTGCTTTTTTTCCCCTTTAGGCACAAAAAAGCTCCAAAAGAGATTTGATTCACCTTGTTGTTTTATGTATTTTAGTGCATATAGATAGATCATCTCACTCACCATCATCTTTTCTTAAATCAGTGGGAATGTTAACATCTCATGCCTGCCATTATTGCAGATAAAGTACCAACATATGGTACCCATTGGCGCTGGTGAACTGGTTTTGACTCCATTTGGGGAATTCTTATAAAACATTATGAGAATGGGTAGTGTGCTTTTCTGATGATGTGTGAGCCCTTACTGTTCATATTCCTCTGTGCTAATCATGGGTTTGTCAAGTAGACGGATTGTAGTCACTACCTCGATCTCAGTGTGTATGTGTTCAAAGCTGTTGTTTGTAATGTGTGTGAAATTTTCTAAAAAAAAAAAAAAAAAAGCCTGGTCCGTGTTTCTTTATTTTATGTTTCTCTTTCATACATGAGTGTTCAAGAGAAGCATTATATACATTATTTATGGAACTGTGACTTTTACCTTTGCATTCATTATAGCTAGGCTTTAGAGGTGTGCCACAAATCTCCTAGCATCTACAGGTGATGCCATCATGCAGATTCAGTTGTAAATTGGCTGTTTGCAAATAATGATGAAATATAAGAAATGTGCTAGAAAAAAGAGATGCCCGAAATTAACATGGTGGCAGGAGGGTAGGTCAATTCAGTCATGTAAAAGTGAATGAATAGATATTTATTTCCAAATTTAGGTTACTTTGACAAAAGAAATTGTCTCATCTTTTCACATTCTCATCTCAGCTAAAAACTAGCTAATGTTAAGCTGAGAAGATTCAGCTCAGTTAATAGACCTTTTTCACAGCAGTCACTTTGACATGAAACATCAGGGTAAACACAGGTTTTACTAATGACCTTAATGAAGGTTCTGTTCTATTTGGGCACAGAACCTTAATTAATGTGATTAGTAACACCTGTGTTTTCCTATTAATTCGTGTCAAAATGACTGCTGTGAAAAAGGTGTATGTAAACAGCCATTTTCAGGCATTGTTAGCTACCTAACATGCTAGAAGGGTAATTTAGCAAAGCACCCACAGCCAAAGTTAATGTTAACATGTGACGACTGCTGTTGGCTCTGCTAGCAATAAAGTTTGCTTCTACTTGGTCAAAGAGCAGAATGATGTGTTTCTAACAGGACAGTGATTGAAAGCTGTGAGCTAACATGCCAGGGTTACCCACATCACTTAGCTGTATAAGTGGGGAAATGTGTTCCCTTTCAAAAACAGCACAGAAGTTAATCACAGTTTTTTCAGTTCTTTTGAGACAAAGTTATTTACTTAGGAATACAACACAGCTAGTCATGGCCAAAGAGCTAAGGACCCCCATCATGGCTGTCACACGGTGCGTGACGTCACCTGAAAAGCCCTGTAAACACTAAGTCATGGCCTTGGTTCCTACTTCATAATCCTTCAGAGCAATACAGAGCTCAAAGGCACCATTTTCTTTCACAAACAGTTCCACCCAATTAACAATTAACAACAGCATTTAAAACAATTGTTCAATAAAAACATTTCAAATTAAGAATTAAGCATTGATTGGAAAATGCCTCCTCACCATATAAAGGAAGTGTTAAAACTATGCCCTGTGCTAATTGTCCTTTGTAATTTGTCAGTGTTTTATTATCAGAGAAAAAATCTTCATTTCGGGCCAGAAGGTCTATTTACTGGCATTTGTACATGCAACATCATATAGCTTTCATTGATGACAAAACATCTTGCCATGACATAATGCTAGTTTTGGTTCCACTGGGTTCCAGTAGTGAAATGCTGAAGAGTGGAACCTGCCCCTCCCACATCACAGGAAGCTGCATTTCATTTGGCATGACATATCGGTTGCACGCCGCTTACCTAGGAATCTGAGATTATTCTACTGTTGCACGCAGTAAGGCACTCCGGGCAGGAGCATCAGCCTGAAATATAAACATATGGATGTGTGATTCATATGGGAAGTGTATAAACAGCAAAAGTGGAGACACTGAGCTGTGTGTGTTGGCTCGGAGAACCCCATATGTGACATTGAATTCACAGCTGTTAACATCTAGGTCCAGTGTATCCCTTATACCTTAGCAAGTTGGAAGCATTTGTTTTAGCAATTTTCCTTTGGAGGCCCTCACCCAGGGATTTAACAAACCGTTCCCACCTATAGCTACCTCTGGTTTCACACAGGTCAGTCTTGCACCATTTCCACACTTCTCAAAACTGTCCATCTGCCACCACAAATGACTGTCACTGTCATCTGGCTCCATAGCACTCCATGTAAAGCTGGTCACACTGCAGAACATAGTTGACTTTATTTGTAGCAGCGTCGTTTCTCATGCAGCCAGACGTTTCTCCCTACAGTGAACAGATGCCACTCCAGGTGTACTTGTCAGATGTGTAAAACAGGCGAGGGGAGTCAACACACTCATTCTTTTTAGTGCAACTAATGGAGCCCTTAGGAAACAATTAAGCAGCGACATGGCGCCGTATGGGAACTGCACTGAATTGTATGGATGGTGTGTAAATGATGAACTTCTGGTTTTGGGAGTTGGAAACGGGTAACAGCAAATTAAAATGAGTCCCTAGGTTTTTTCTGGAGGGCAAACTGATTGACTTTGATGAGATTTGCTTTTTTAGATTGGTACTTATAATGAAATGCAACTGAAGCATTCTCCTGTTCCTACTATGCAAGGCAGGATGATTTAAACATCAAAGACGAATTAGTACTCAGCAAAAAAAAAAGAAAAATGTTAGATAGGATTTCTATACAAAAATCAGGTTTTTATGAGAAAACCTGTCCCATCGGAAAAGATTTCAGTCAGTCCCATTTGTTCTGTTCTCTTCTTTGATGTGTGTCTCCTGTTAGACCTTATGTATATGATTATGAATCTATGTGTGTGTGTGTGTGTGTGTGTGTGAATAGGCGATACAGATGTTGCCTCGACTCTCTACACTGTACACCTGCTCCATGTAAATGTACACCAGAGACATGGGATTATATAAGAACCAGGTTTATGTGATTATTGTGAGGCTGACTGAAAAAATGAGATGAAATTACATTTAACAATTCTGAATTTCACCATGCTGAAACGCAAGGAATTTTTAGACTCTTGTAAAGACGGCCAAAGCCCTTTGCCTTTTAACAGAGGCATCCCACTGATGGTAAATGACCTCTGTGGCACCCTGGATGCTCAGTGACCCCTGGGTCCCTCTAGTGGTATTTCTTGGCTAAATATATTTAGGGATTTCTGCAAGTAGCTCCTGATGGAAAACTTGGTGTAGGAATCTCAAACATCTCATACAAAATGACCTACAGGATGAAATTGAAACAAATAATTTCACTCTCTGATTAAAGTTATTCAAGTAGTAAATTAAAGTAATTAAAGATACCAAATAAAGCTCAGGCATTTGTTTCTATATTTATTCTGGCCAAATGGATCTATAGTGTTATGGAAAATAACTGATTCACTGTCATTTGACACTATGTACTTACTTGCCATTGTCTTTGGCTCTTCACCTATCGAACGCAGCTCTAAAATGCCTTTTGGATGAGATCTGATTCAGCCAGGGGAAAATTCAGAGGCCAGCATGAGTAAGATTCTTCCAGTCTGCGGACTGCATCAGTACCTTTGTCCGGCTTATTTTTGCGTCGGGGTAGTTTATTGATTTAACATCCGGCAGACTTGAACTGACAAACAGTGCGAGGCCTGGAGCCCGGAGCGGCTGTTCTGCTGTAGGCTGGCAGGTGTGTTTATCACGCCGGTGAAACTCTGGAGTCTGAGCCTTCAACTTGTAAATATAATTAGCACATCACATCCTGTTGGAACAGAGTAAAGGTCTGGATGGAGAGATCTGAAACAGCCCTGTCAAAAGGCTACAAATCTCTAAAACGTAAACAAAGCTGTTGATTCATCAGTCGGATATAGAGGGAGATGGCTGAAAAAGTTGAACATGTGGCATTTTTATCTTTAGCTATCAACCTAATGTATGATAGATCTGTAGTAACAAGAAGTCACCTGTATACTTACATATTGCATATGTGTAGCTGCGCATACATATGCCACTTCTATTTATGTGTATGTGTGTGTGAAAGTGTATGAAAACATGCAGGTGGTGTGAACTGAAATGAGACACCTAAGTCAGCTAGAGGGGAAACCTCAGCTGTCTTTAATTAAATCAAATAATTTTGTAAAGATGACTTGAGGCAAAATAGCCATAGACATAGAGTTAACAGAGCTCCACAGGTAGCATTACTTACCTTCCTAAAAAAGACCCATAAATAATGATCAGTGCCGGCAGGTGTTTTTGTTTTTCAGACTGGCAGACTTTTTCCTGTCCAAAGCACACTGGTTTTACAGTTGTTTATTGTTGCACAGGGAAATATGTCTACTATGGCTATTCTTGTTTTAAACCCACTAGAGGTACAATGTGGCACTGTGGGGTCAGACAGTGAGTGAAAGACAAATGTTTCCATTTTCCAGCACTTGCCTGCCACTCTTATCCAGTCAGACCATAGACTGTATAGCGCTGGGCCGCACGCCTGTATGTGCTCAGCGGTCAACCCTGGTATTGTAAGTCACGTGATACCATGGGGGGCAAAAAGACTATTTCTTCCACGCTGCTAGAACCGTGAATAAATTTTCCTGATAGCCACACATGATTGATATCGAATCTTTTATTTACCCACTTTGGAGTCACTGGGAGCATTTTTCCTTGGAAGTCTCTCAAAGACCTATAGAGCTTTATTTTTCTAGGGCTTGTGAATGCGCCGAAAGGCCACGGGAACGCCAGTCTGCGCGTTCATGGTCAAAACCAGAAACCAGACCCTTAAGCTCTGTGGAGATTTCTGTTGGCCGTTTAACCAAACTACGATACATTTTAATGTACTTTCTTTACCGATTAGTTTGTTATTAAGTCAAGTAAATGTTAGATAGCAACTTAGTAGCAATACCTAGCTTAATATTAAGAATGCACTATATGATTACTGATTACTGTATGCTCTGTGAACGATGATTTCCATATGGATTTACAGCACAGTATAAGTTTATTCTAGATATCCTCATAACCAAACACATAGGTTATTTTTTACTGGACTTCACGTTGTGACAACCTCTCAGAATATTCCAAATGATGATTAAATGTTTTCACATTAGACAAACTGCAATTAGACCTATTTCATATATCTATGGTACGCGCTGGGTGAGCAGATTCCATTCCAATGAATGGCGGCCATACTTGCATCCCCCATCTAGCTCTTTTTATATATCTATGGAGATGTCACATCGTCCATCTTTATATACAGTCCATGAGTCAGACTTACAATGAGTGCAATTGTAGGATGAGCCTAAATGCCTCGTAAACCAGCAAGTCACACACAGTAAGAAGTACAGCAGTCACTGTGCTGAGGCAATAAATGTACAATAACAAATAGTCCTGTATAATGGAGAAGTGCAGGGTAAAGGAAAAGAACCAGGCAGAGGAAGATTTTTATATGAGACAGGAGTACAATCAGCTGCAAGTAGGGAGGAAAGAAAACTACAGAGAGTCATGTTTCTTGAGGAGATGAATTTTCAACACAGGCTGAAAGGGGGGGATGCTGCTGTCCAGTCTGCTCAACAATCAACCATCTATCTTTTCGGTTTCCATGCCCAAGCTGCCATGCCGAACCCGCTCAAATCTGGATTTGGAACTATACTCGGACATCTCTGTCAAAGGCCAGAGTACATTACCATCTGTGGCAGAAGGATTGTCCCATTACTGTCAATGTTAATCTGCACTTTGCCATACTGACGACGACTTTTGCTCTCACAGCAAGTAATTTTCAGTCATAACAAAAGGGACCTCGTGTATAAACACTGCTTATGTGCAAAATATTTATCAACAGAAAATTGTGAGTGTGTGTTATTGCACAATCTCCTATTCCAGTTCCAGGCAGTGTCATTGGTTTTATGAATACTCTTAAACAACTAAGCTACTTTACCACAATGAAATGAGCCCTACCATTAGTTAGTGGCAGTTTGCCCTGCTGGAGGACGATGGCCAGCTATAGCAGAGGAGTGTGTCCAGAGGTCATATGGATTTTTATGCCACTGATAATGACATATGCACTACGGGATCTTCATTGATTCCTGTTATATCTTACCAGATGTTTTCCTATATTTGTAATGATAATAGATGTGTTGAACTGATTCCCTCTGCCTCTATTCAGTCTTGGTCACCTTCCCCACCACTGAAGCAGAGAGGCTGAGCTCAGCTGTTTGAGTTTACTGTTGTGAACTCTGAATTTCTCCTTCGAGAGATCAATAAAGACAACTCTAACTCTCTAAAGAGTGACCTTAAATTGAGACACTATAGTTTAATGGCCCTACTGTCTCACCAGCATCGGATCTAGAGATTAGCTCCTCATGTTTCTTTGGTATCATTTAGTGAAAACTGATCACAGACCAGCGAGGTTAGTAAATATGAGCATGCAGTGTGCCGTTCACTGATCATGTCGCATGATTTCTGGATATAGAAGTTCATATTTTTCATACAGTTATCTCTTGCTACCATATGGGAGCGCCACCGTAAGATTGTAGGTTTAAATGACGCAAATATATTATTTTCAAGAATATTCAAGCATTTTTCATCAAGTTGCAACCTTCAGAATCTATATGCATGTACTCATAGCTAATATTCTTTAAGCAAAATCAAACAACACAAAGTACGTAGAAATTAGGCTGGCATCTAATGAAGTGGAAGTGTGAGACCTTTTCATATAATAAAAACACACTAAAGTTCTTCATGCATAGGTTTTTGGTGTAATGTGTTATTTAGGTTATCTCAGAAAAGACTCAGAATTCAAGGAATTCAAAAACAACAGCCCACCTCTCCCTCCCAAAAAAAAAAAATGCTGACTCCCCAGAAGACCTGCACCCAGTGCTTGTCACCATGGCAACCCAGTGTGTTGGCACTTTAATAGCTGTGAAACTCTAGTTAAATAGCTCACCTGCTTTTCTCATTACAGCTCCTCTTCACAGGACCACGCTTTTAGCCTCTGAGCTAATAACTCAGATCAGAGTGTGTGAAGGGAAAATATGGTGTCGTCTTTACAATGTGTCCCGGGGGCCTCCACTCAAGGGCCCTGAACAGTGGGGGGCCCCATTTGAAGCATTCTCAGACGAGCACTGGGACATTCAATAATTTCCTCCTCGGATTGGAATCACAGCCCTCCTGGTGGCCAGAGCAAACACGCTACGCAGAGAGAAATAAACAGTGTCAGTTTTTAAGTCTTTCCAAGGTGTTAGCTATGAGTGCTGTGAGGGCTGTTAGGGTTAGAAGTGACGTGATTATTACATGCAGCTTAGCAATACTCATCAAGGATTAAAAGACTGCCATTTAAAGTTGTTGGTAAATGATTTTCCTCTGAGTGTAATTTAATCAAATGTTCTTGCTAGTTTGGAATGCAATAAACTAACCAAATGAAAGATTTATTGGCTTGCAGCTGAACGATAAGCCAATAGTTCAGTCTTTAGCAGAGCTAAGGTTGTTGGTGACACAGGTGACATGGAAGGAGTGACAGCGGACTGTAAATGCCACCCCAGTGTTGACATCCGGTGATCCTCACCCTCCTTGTCTTTGCCCAATCAGCAAAATAAACAAGACCACTGTTTGCCCAGTCTTCCTGCTCTACCTCCCCCATGCTAACTGACTTCAATCTAAGTTAGCTAAAGCCCAGCCCTGTTGGGCCACCTGGTCCACACAGGGCACTGTGAACCTGGGCCAGCCATCATGCTAACCTTGGCACCAGGGTCACAAGTGCAACACTAATTACGCTGCATTATTTGTGCAGGAGGCCGCTAGCGAACTTCCCCATCAGCACCCAAGTGCATAGCCTCTCTGTCATTTGTTCAGCAAATTTGCTTTGACCCTATCAACAAGACCTTTCCCCCGTTTCCTCCTGTTTGGCCTGGTTAAAGTTCAGACTCTGGAAGTAGTACATGCATAATGAATATAATTGTGTTATAGCTGACATAATTGCTCTGGCAACACTGTTTTTGGTAACTGTCAAGTCAGTGAAGTGCATTAGAGTTGAGTACGGCTTGAATTTTAGGTTCATGACTTTGATGAGAGCTTTTTCTCCGTGGACAGAGAACTGACAAAACAGCCAACATTCCGATCTAAAATTGGTGAATCCACCTGAAAACACATCAAGAAAAGTACATTGATAATGATGGCATGAGCGTTTTCAGCATTGTGTTGACCGGTGATCAATGTTTTGAGCAGTAAATGGATCCAGGTAAGCTAATAGATACAGTATGTGCCTGAAATGGAGTATATCATGATTCTCCACGCTCATCTCCAGTAGGTAGACCTGCGCTTCAAAGCTTGGCTCGATCAGTGGAGGGCTATAACTCTACAGAGTCAGGTATGGAGTGTACAGGTTGGGGGTGGGGTGGGGTGTGTGTGTTGGGGGGTATTCTGCCCCATTCTCCCCCTTCCACCTCCAGATATCAAAGTGAACTCTGACAGTGGGGGCCTCTGGCACCCCGGGCCCCTGTCCACACAGGAGACAAAGCACCGAGGAGCGAGTCTGCATCGTATTAAACAAAACCTAAATGCTTCAAGCTGTTACACACTCCCCAATGAAACCTTTATGAAAGGGCCCCTAATGCGATTTCAGAAACACCTTGTCATCAACCCTGGGGCAGCAGAATGGAGAAGTGTGCATATATGAATGAATGGGGGTCCCGGAGTGACCGCGAGTTACTGAAGAACGACTCTTTGAGTGTTGGTGCCTATGGTTTTACGACCCAATACACACACCTCTCTGATATTGCCTATTGTTTCATTCACCACAGAGGCTTTTGGTAACTGCAGGCTCATATTAGAAACGCTGTCTGTGAGTGATAATGTTAAGTGCCAGTCTTGTTATGTCATCGTATAAACGAAAGCTGGGGCTGTGCACTGTGGGATAGCGCAAGGGCCAAAGAAGAATGTATTGTATATTGTTGCAGTTGGACAAAACCTCAATAAACATGTTTTTCCACGATGATGAAAAGATTGCTTATGTTCTCACTGATGGAAATCCAGTTTTGAAATAATGCAATACGGTCAACATGTTCTGAGTACGTGTTACAAAGCAATGCAATCCTGAAATTTCAGTAAGAAAACAAAACCTCGCCTTTGCAGTTACCTTTATGCTCTATAATGGCAGTTATATTTTTCATATGTATCTTGTTTCCACTTAATAGGAAACCGAATTGAATTCCCACGCAGTCTATCAACATGTTTTCATGAAGGAGTCTTTTCTGAGTCAGTTCCACCATGATAGCTTACTGGAAGAGAATTGTGCAATAAAACAGACGTAGCCTATGTTTTTTTCCTATTCCTTTGAAGAACTGACCTAATATTTCAGCCACGATAAGTGGGTTTTACTTATCAAAACACCTCATCAGTTTTGTATGTTTAACTTTATATATCGTGCAAGTAACACATTTATGATATAGTGCAGAATTTTGAGAAAGGGCTAAGGAATTTGATAATGAAACTGTTGGAACTGTTAATTGTGTTGTTTTTAGCATATAGGCTTTAAATAACTATGTGGACGTTTTCTTTGAGAAGATATTCTTCAAAAGGTAACAGTACATGTATCCACCATGTAAATTGACAACATGTATGAACCTACCATGTATTATGCAAGCACTATTTAACAACTATATTAGCTTAAATGAATTCATCAATATCATAGTTTAAGTTAAAGACAAAAACAGGTGGTGAGTTTAGCCTAAACATTCAAATGTACAAACCACTGAGTGTTGATTAAGAGTGGAAAGGTTACTTTCAAAATAGTTGCAGGTTATTAAATCCTTGAAATTTTAATCAGTGATGAATTCCACTGGAACACTAAAGCTCAATTAATTTTAGAAGACTTTGCCTTCAAAACCCATAAACCTGAACTGAACAATGTGTTCCAATGAACATGCTCTAATTTTAATACTGTTATCTCCACCCAGTCTAAACAACTGCTTATTCAAAGCATGCATAAGATTTATCACTAATATTACAAACTAAACTAAATCTTTTCCATTGAAATAATAAGTAAGGCAAGTCATTCCTTTTTTCCTGCAGTTACAGTGCAGATTATAGTTACCTTTTTAAGAATCAAATTATTGCAACGCTGTTGCATGAAATCCATTATTCCCCGGCTCTGTTTGCAGAACAGCGGTGCAGATATGTAAATGGTTGTTCTAATGGAAGCAGTGGGGCCAGTAGTAGCTTTAAAAGTGATTGCACTGTTGGTAATAGACACTGTAGTCTGAGCAATGAGAACCAGCTGGGCCTTTCCTCTACTGAACATCTTTGGTCCATCTTGAAACACCCTCTTCTCTTCCTCTGTTGCTCACAGACGCACACAATACACACACACGCACACACACACACACACACACACTTGCGCACACACAACACAGACTATGGCTTTAGATCCACTTGCCAAGATCATTTGGGGTGAACCTCACAAGTGTTGGGGGGGTGAAGTCGAAGGTAACCAATCCTGGCAGGCACATGGACAGTAAAATTCCACTCATCACGGCCTCCAACAAATCATCTCTCCCATAACTTCTCCTCACACGTCCATAACCCTCTCTGTCAGATCAGAGGCCTTGGCGAATCGGCGAGCCACATCCATACATTTGGCTTTTGAGACCGAGCTATACAATGAAAACCGCGCAGCTGCCGCACAAGGTGGCCCGTCCCTTTTTCCCCTTCGCTCTTTCTCTTTCGCTCCATCTTTTGCCTTTCTTTCTTTTGTTCTCCGCCACAGCCCGTTTTTTTTCTCATTTGACACCTCTCTCTCTCATTCTCTCTATCAATCGTCTGTATTTATGAGGCCGATGTGAAGGCGGCAGGCCCTGCACGCGGCAAGGATGTGCTCCCATTGATGTGACAGGCCCTCAGCAGAAAGGATCTGGGCTTATTAAGGCCAAGCCCTCGGCCCATGTGGAGCTGGTTTAGAGGTGTCAGACAAGACAGAGGTACGTCATCCTAGCCTGGTGAATTATGGCCCAGGCTCATCTTTGATCTGACAGGCACGCCATCCCTCTCTCTCTCTCTCTCTCTCTCTGAGTCTTTTTGTTTCTCACTCTCACATCATTTTCCTCTCTCTCTCTTTCTCTCTCTCTCTCTCTCTCTTCCTCTCTGTCAGGGGTGCCTGCTGGAGCCAGAGGGACCCAGAATGCCTCTCTGCTCCCTTGAGCCGTGGATGAGATATGCATGAATCACTTCCTGACACTGAGAGGGGTTTAAAGAACAGGTAAGCCTATAACCAGCCCTTATGGACAGCGCTGCTCCAATACTGCAATTTCCATTGGAAGAGTCTTTCCGTTACCCAGCTGATTTACACCAAAAAGTCAATGAATTTTTCAAAGAAAAACATGCATAAGAATCATGGTTTACAGGTGCACTATGCAAAAAGTGCCAAGTCTCGACTGTAGTGAGATGTGAGATATGAACATAATTTATCATAGAATCCATAGGAACCATGTAGACTAAAAACCATCAAATGTCTTGCTTTTTTTTTTTTTTTTTTGGACAGTTGAGTCTACGTGGTCCTCATGAGCAGTGTAAACTCATGCAGATTTGTGCCATCAAGAGAATCAAACTACAAATATATGCACAGGTTGGTTCAGGGGGTTCTTTCTCAAGTGCTTTTATGACACCCATTTAGTGAGTTGTGTGGAAAATTCATGCTTCTTAAGGGAAAAAAAAATATTGAGATTCATATTCACATGGAGCAAGATCAGCAATGCATTTCTGTCGGTTTGAGCACGGGGCAAACTGTCATCCTCGTCATTTACTGCCTGCTTATTCAAATAAAAACCTGCTTGTTATTACCCAGAGCATATACAGTGGGTAGAAAAGACCTGACCAGGGACCCCACCCCCCACCCCCCTTTCTTCTTGCAGTGTGTGTGTGTATATATGTGAAGTCTCGCTCACTGTGCAGGCACTGTGCAGGATCAGCCTCTCACTCTGCAAGTCAGAGCCCTGCTCCCCTGGGCATAGAGGCCTCCTGCAACTGAGACAGAGAGCAGAAGGTCAGGGGGCATAATCAGGGAAAGTGTGTGTGTGTGTGTGTGTGTGTGTGCTCGCGCTTGTATGTGCTTGTATGCCGGTGCACTATGTATGCCCCCCCCCCTTTCATACACTTATATGTGCACTGTATGTGTGCACACGTGTTCCTACATGCACATATCTGAGGATTACTTTCACAGGATTGCATGTGCAAAGCATTACCTTCTTTTTCAACAAGGTGTATGAATTAGACCAGCAAAAATTAACCACACTTCGACCTGTGCTGAGACATGCCAGGGTCTGAATTAAGAGTTTTGGCATTGAGTAAAAGCACGGTGACAGTCACCATTACCACTGGGACCTCAAACACAGAGCAGACCGGGTGTCCTATAGGCCAACAGGCAAGGGGGGCTTTTAAAGAAAAACCAGAGTGTGTCCCAATACCAAGTGAATAGTCATGGGTTCAAACAATCTTGTGCAACTTTGAAATTTTCAGGAGGTACTTGGTTCCACCCCATTTACAGCAACCAGGCTCTCCGGACGTGCAACGCACATAACCTGGGAATATGCATCAAAACTCCACGGTCTGATTGCTTTCAGATACTCATGCTGATGATGTGCATAAGCTACAGTGCGAACCAACAAAACCGCCTCGTAACACACCGTAATTTCGCAGCACGGTTTAATTAATGGTTGACTCAGACCAAAAGTTGCAGTCTTGTATCATTTCTTACAGCCAGTTTTTAACTTGTGGAATACCCAACGCCATCAGATATTATAAATTTAGAGTCGAGTTTAGTAGAAATTTAGTGGAGTATCACTGCGAAAATATACTAACAAGTTATTTATTCTATATCAGTGTCAGTCCGTGTTAATACTAAGTTGAGACTTGTTTTTCTTAAATGAAAATAATTAGACTTTCATGTGCTTAAAGTGCAGTATAGCCTGTTTTCAGAATTTTTAACAATTAGCATCTTGAGGTAAGACATAAAGCAGATCAATTCATTAACATAAAAATAGCTTTTGATTAAGGAAAACTCTTAAAACAATTTAATTTACAATAGAAAGTGGCAAATTATAGAATTCTACTGGCAGATTTTTCCATTTGTATGAATAAATATAATATTTTAAGACTCAGTACTGGGCTAAATGGCATGTTAAGATGTATATTTTTTGCAGTGTAACTATTACACAGCATGAAGATGAAAATTATGGGAGCTACAGCGTATTGGCTGGGCTACAAACCACAACAATATAGACCCAGAGAAATCTCTGGAGGTCAGTCAGCTGATTCGGACAAACTCGGCATTTTGGCAGTGGATAAATTCAGCCCTATAATACGAGCCACCTGTGCACCACTATGCGCAGGGAAAACATGACATGACAGATGAAGAGGTGGACCGCTGACAAAACGCATGGAGATCGTCCGCTGGAGGTATCCGCAGAAACCGGAGAGCTCCTCGGTTAGTTTAAGCCTCCTTCCTGTTTAACTTCCACATTATGGGAACTGTGAGAGCGTACAGACTTTTGATTCGATTAAGGATCAAGCGGATAGATTTCCCTCTGCCTCCCCAGCTTTTACAACCAGACGAACTTGTGTGCAAATCCTCCTCCAAAAGCGCACGCAGTCCGTGGTGTATTACAGCCTACATGAATGGTTACAAATAAAAGGCCCTTCAAAGTGTATTGCAGTAATGCGTCTGTGACCAAGCTACATCTTACCGTGTATTCTAACAAGAAGAAAAAGAAAAAGAAGAAGAAAAGATTAATTTAATACAGCATGTTAGTTTTGCAGTTGATTGACCATGAAGCTTTCCATCCGTTATGTAATATAATATCCTCACTCAAATACGAAATTCCTCAATTTTTTGTAAAATTTTAGACACTATATTCTTATCAGGAATCATCACTGAAATTGACTAAATTTGCACTAATCAGGTAGATCAACTATTTTAACAGCATGGCCTTGCAAGGTTTATGACATAATTCAAAACAATAAAAAGCATTCAGCTTATTAATGGCTAAAAAGAGCAATTACTTAATAAAATGTCAATGCGCTGTTCATTATTTGATGCATTGTGATTCCATTTTATTATTCTAGTAAACTAAATGACTAATAATGACGTATAATATGCTTTAACGAAGAAACATGCCTAACGCTTGACGATGGGGATTAACCCTGAGTAAATAGAATAAAAAAGGAAAACAATGGAACAAATTGGCGTTGCGTTTGATTGCAAAAAAAGCGCCTTGTTTCAGTCATATCCCGTCAGACAGATGAAGTGTAACCCAAGACTAGTCCCTCCTGTTTATTAGTGGACCAATCACAGGCCGACGCTGGCTCCCCCTCCACTCACACAACTATTTAGCATCTGAAACTGGGATAAAGTTTCCAAAAAAATTGAGGCAAAAAACTTCCTGCGAGAGGAGAATCGTGCCAACCCTCAGTTTGAAAAGTAGTCTCTTCCTCAAGCGAAGGCACAGATAGACGCGTAGAGAGTGAGACGTCGTGAAATATTCCCTCATCTTTGCGGATATTTATATATTTTTGTAACCACGGCTTCAAAGGTGGACAGCGTTTTTTCCTCTCTATCCCTGCATTTCTTCAAGAAAGAAATGGAAGAGGGCTCCAGTTCTCCGGTCTCCCCTGTGGATAGTCTGGTAACCAGTGAGGAGGAGCTGGACAGACAGCAGAAACGCTTCGGGAGGAAGAGGAGACACAGTAAAAAGTCCAGCGAGGACAGTAGCAGCAGCAGTCCCGGTTCGGTGAAGCGGGGTAAAAAGCCGAGTCCGAGCAGCACCCAGTCATACGAAGAGCTGCAGAACCAGAGGGTCCTGGCCAACGTGCGGGAGCGGCAAAGGACTCAGTCTCTGAACGAGGCCTTCGCTTCTTTGCGCAAAATCATCCCCACGCTGCCGTCGGATAAACTCAGCAAGATACAGACGCTGAAGCTGGCCTCCAGATACATTGACTTTCTCTATCAGGTGCTGCAGAGCGACGAGATGGACAACAAGATGTCCAGCTGCAGCTACGTTGCGCACGAAAGACTCAGTTACGCGTTCTCCGTGTGGAGGATGGAGGGCGCTTGGTCTATGTCAGCATCTCACTAGCACCCAGAGACCTACACTTACAATGCCAAAGCGGTGGGTGTCACATACAGCTTTTGTGAAAAATGAAAAGTGACTATTAATAGTTGGAGCAGCAGCAGCAGCAGTAGTAGTAGCAGTACAAGTAAAAGCAGCAGTTGTTGTAGTGATGGGAGCATGGTATAACAGTGGGTCAGCAGCATCTATATTCAGTGATCATCATACAAACCATGAATACAGAAAAGCATTACTTTATGCTTCCCTCCTTAAAAGACCCTATCCTTACATATAATCTGCTTAAAGGGCTTCTGTAGCCTACTTTCTACTGTAAAAGTTCACCTCATAGATTTATGCAAGAATGTTAAGTTGGGTAAACTCTTCTGCAAATATAAAGCTGTGCAGCAGCAGTGATGTGGTGACTGTGCTGATCAGGCCTGTGCGTCTTGGAGTTTGAGGGCAGTTTATAAGAATAGCTGTATGCCAGATGAACCGACCGCCTCTGTTTTGATTCAGAGAGTGTACATTTTGATAATTCAGATGTAATCACTCTGCACAAATGTCACAGCAAAGCTGTGGCTTGATGTTGGGGCACCAACTGATTCATGTGCGTTTTAAAAACAGCCTGTGGACCAAAATTTGAATCTGAAAAAGTAATGCAACACCGTGCAAACATTAATTTTGTCAGAGGTTTACTAGATTGTTGTGGGTGTGACAGATTTCACACTGAGGCCTCAACATCTTGCAAACATCCCCACTGTGTGTCCGCACCTGGGTCCTCCTGTGTGCAGGGCCTGGTTTAACCTGAGTTAACACACCAACACAGCTGCTCCATCCGTTTACCTGACAATACCTTGTTTTTCACTCTCTCATAAGGAAGCAGCCGAGCTTAAATACCTAAGATCAACTCAGGGAGAGGAAAATGGAACACTTAATTTATTATGAGAATATGATTAAGCGGGGGAAGTAGACGGATTAATATAAATAATGGTTTTGGACCATTTTCACATGCCAGGCCAGAGACGTCTATAAGCTATGCTTGGCTGAGTGAAAGGGTAACAACTCGGGGCCATTTCCGAGCTACAGTCGCAATTTCATGACAACCTGAAAAGACATTAACTCCGTCATTTGTGACTTTTGCAGTTAGTCCTTATCCACAAGCTCTTAACAACATTTTAAAACGAGGGGGGCGAGCAGAACTGCGCCACACCAAAACGCAGCAGCCATGCCATCACGGGTAATTTATATTCACAATGGAGCACTTTCCTGTGTGGAGACCGCAGGAATGGGCAGCTCGGCTGGACCTGAAGGTTCAAGTCAGTGCGAGAAAATAAAAAAATAGGATTCGTGTTTGCAACCAGCCAGAATTTGGTCACGGTCTTTTGCAGATTTGCAGCCTGCTTCGCTGATGTCTGGGGAGCTCCGTGAGCCCCTTTTTTTGCGCAATTGACCCAAACAGTTGAAACCAATTCAGGCATCACAATCACACATGACTCAGAATCTGATAGTGGAATTTGTTTAGAGTTGTTCTTTGTTTTTACTTTCCACAAAGATTGTTTTTAGGCAAGACTTAGAAATGCATTAGAAAAGAGAAAACTGTAGATACTCTGAAGCTACCAAGTCTGTGCGTAATTCTCAGTTGCGCGTGGCGTCAGGGCATTACAGCATGATTATTATACCATACGTTAGTCTAACTAAGTATAAACTAGATACCATTGTGATGGAGAGCTAAAAACACGCAAAACCGCCTGAAATCTTTTGAAAGGCCACCAAAAATCTCATTGCAGGAGCATTCAGGACAATTCGCTCGAAGCTGTGCGCCTGTGCAGTTTGGTGACCCTGCGTATGGAAATTTATCACACTGATCACAATGACCAAATGACAGCATCCAGTCAGTTATCAGGAAGTCCACCTGTGCTGTTATAGTGAATATTGGCGAAGCTTGAAGTTTTGCAGAGAAATGGCCTTAGCTGCAGCTGTAGGGTTTTGTTGATTAACCCCTAGTTGTGCCACACAAAATTAATAAAGTAAAGGTGAAGTAGCGTGACGTAAGCTGTTTATTTAGACACAATTCTTTTTTGATGACATGATCAACTCGGAGCTATAAGCTCCCCTGTGAGAGATTTGGAAAGTAGGCGACACTAAATAGCACTTCTCCCTTAAAATAATTGGAAGCAGGGTTTGTTTAGTTCTCATGGCCCTAACATCTAGTTTGCAATCCGCCCAGTCGTAATTGCTCATCAGCGTGTCTTTGTTGTCTTATAAACCATCCTTTGTGCCGTGAGGAGAGAAATAAACTTCATTATAGTGATTTGTGTAAGCACTGTAAATTTAAAGGTGGTTTGTTTCCCCCAAAGCCAAACCGGCATCCATTTAAGCTGTCACTGTAATTCTGTTTCATTGACCTCCGAGGAATGTAAAGGAAAATAACAAGCAAGACCTTGAATAGTGTGGTTAAACTTTCTTCTCTTTCTTTCTCTTTCGTTTTTTTATGAACAACAACCTGACAAACTCGGGACTTCAATTTGCCTTGTTTAATTTTCTCTCTCTCAAAATAATGTAGTGAATGCCGCAGAAAATCGTTTTGTGTTGTGTGTCGTAAAACCAAGCGCTTGCAAAACGTTTGAATTATTGTGTGGCTGCATGGATTGAAATGGACAGAATGAAAATATATCAGCATTAACACGAGGATGTTATCAATAGAATCAGTGAACTGTGTAAAGGCTTTCAAATCAGTCTTCCAAACTCAGGGCTTTAGTGAAATTAGTGATATATCGAATTAATAACTTTAAGCTTATTATTTTTCTGATGGATGACTTTTTATTATCTACTCCTCCATAGAAATGAAGACGCCCGAATTTGCTCAGGTGCTTTTAAACAGGCTAATGAAACTGTGCCATGCTGTATTTCATTGGAGCTGTAGGCCTACGTACAAAATGAAATCCTTTCCTGACTATTGCCATATGGTTTTACTTAGTGGCTAATAATTGATTCATTAATGACTTCCTATATGCTAGGGGAGCCAGGGAATGTTAACCCAAAAAAAAAAAAAAAATCTTATGTGCCACTCTAAAGAAAATAATTAATATACAACAGACATAATTCCTAATTAATTAATTAATTTGCATTTAGGTCCACAATGTCAATTAATTCTGTATGCACCTCTTTCCTGCTTTTTCAGACTGTTTACTTCTACAAAGTATGAAGACCAAAGGGATTATTGAAGAACCCATCAACCTCAAAGGCATGGCGGAGAGATGTAATGTGACACACAACTACAAACTCTTGGGGAGTGTTCTGGATGCAGTTTCATCGCACTGCTTTTGACTTTTCGGAGCTGTTTGTGGCAGAGAGGGAAAGCAGAGAGTCCCCTGACCTGAAATGTGTATAGGCCGAAGATGTTATAGCGAGTAGCTCGGATTTATGGCCTGTATTACCGCAAAGCCATCCTTTAACCGCCTTAGAAGAAGATATATATTTTGTTTGTTTTCCCAAAGACTTTAAACCAAAGTATATATATAAATATATAAATATAAATGAATGCATATTGTACATAACTGTGTAAGTACGCCTATTAACCTGTAAAGGGACCAATGCAATTTAGAGTCATTCTTGAAATACGCTGCATGGATTTATTTCACCGAGTTTCTTTAGCAAGTCTCCAAACTCCGTCCATTGTACATTTTTTGCTTATTTATTAAAACACATATTTTTTTGAATGAGATGTAGTTGAATTCTTTGATTTATGTGTCAGTAGACTATAGGCCATACCCCATAGCAGCTGCAGCATTTTCCATTGTCAGACATACTCAGCTTCATATTTGATGTAAA
>OMLF01030637.1:43421-55094 GCA_900302615.1 Holocentrus rufus
AACCAACTTTTTTTTTTTTTTTTTTTTTTCAAAAAACTGAAGCAAAGCAATCCCTTACGACAAAAAACATATATAACATATAACATAATAATCTTGTGAAACATTTTGGAAGGATATGGGCCCTATAAATACTAAAACTTAAATAAATAAAAATACCAGGCAGCCAGTCAGCCAGAAAATCGTCAAGCGCAACAATATAGGAATAAACGAAAAAGGATATTAGGATATTTTACATATTTTCTGGAGGGCCCCCTGAAGAAGAAAAGTGTTTATATGTGGGTTGAAGGGGAAACACCTGCCACCAGCGGCAGTATCCTCCTGCTGGTTGAGAGGATGCTGAGGCAACAACTGGCCAGATGTGAACCCACCTGAACTTTCCTTTTAGCCTGGAAGTGAATACACATAGCAAAGCATCGCAGCGATGTCGGGTATGAGAAGATGGAGTGTTTTAGTCTCTGAAAATAATTTATTTTTATTTATATTAGTGGGTATTTGTTGTTATTTATGGTTTTTAATAATAGGTATTTATTTACCCTTCCATCCTCGCTGGAATGAAAGGAAACCAGCTTAGTCGGTTTCATTGTAAAGGTCTGTGATTTCCAAATTGAATGATTTATCTTATGGAGAGGAAGGCGTGACATTGCGATCCCTGTGACTAATTCCAATCTTACTGGTTGAAGAATGACACGGCGCTCCCTGCACAAAGAGTGAGGATCTAGACCTGAAGTTTAAACTATATTAGGCGCAGGTCAGTGTTCAAGCTCATACTGTTTATAAGCTGAATTTACGCATCTGCAGGGCCGCGTAAACAGAGGAAGGCGAGTTGGTGGCCAGGGCAAGAGCCTGTATGACAAAGGGTTAAAATCAGACGCATTGTTCCCACCTTGACTAACGTCTTCCAAAAGATCGACGTGTAATTTAGACGACTTCTACAAACTGTTTCCAGGCACAAATCGTATTAGAATTGATGAAACTTGTCACAAAAAGCGATCAGGGAGGCTGAATAAAAGCCGGGCTGCCCTGCACAGAGATGAAAAACTACAAAGGAATCTGTAGTCTTGGCTTTTGGCATGGTGGTCTTGGATGGTGTTGGACAACCCTTCCTACCTAGGCCGGCTTATCCATAGGAGCTCGTTTGATACCTGCTCATTATCCCGGGCCCTCACAGCCAAGCAGCAGAGAATCACCCGGGGCCACTGCTCCAGCGGTGTGAGAGACCCAGATGTTTCCCGTAAAATCAGACGGAAAAAGCTACAAAATTTTAATTTGCAGTAAAAAGGGGATAAAGTAAAGGTTTACGCTCTGTGCGCCTCAAACAGAATTCCGTGTTTGTCTGGTTCACTAAAAATCCTAAGGTTAGCCTGTACCACTTTGGGGGCTGATGTTGGTTTGACTGAACTTTTTTTTCTTTCTTTTTTTTTTTTTCTTGCTGGCAAAGCTGAAAGTCAGCTGTGCCGACTGCCACCGCGTCCATGCAAAAAAACATTTTGTGCCAGGAATGAGGCAGACTTCAAATGGGCCTCAAGTATTGATCTCTCTCTCTCTCTCTCTCTCTCTCTCTCTCTAGGCCCAGACAATAGGCTCTCCTTAATGACTTATTACTTTAGTATATTGCTGAAATGGATAAAAAAAAAAATGATCACAACTGTACACCAGCAAATAAATTAATATCTTTTCATCTTTGTTTGATATATACCAGGCACAAGTTTATCTATTTTTGAAGAAAAGAAAAAAAAAATCCTCGCCTGAAATTTCACTGTTGAATATCATCCAGCCAAAGTACAATCATTTTTCCAGCGAAGAGCGTAGCTTACATGTTATCTTCTAACAAACTCGGCCCAACGACCAGCCCTGCCAGATGCTGCCGTCATGATCACAGCATTTCCTCCCATGATTATTTAAGTGGACTCTGATTAGCGGGGAGGGATATCAGCGGCACTTGAGAGGGCCACATCTTTCACATTGTACAAGATGCTGAAACAGGTGCTGAATATATATATGAACACGGTACGCGCGCGGGGGAGACCTCACATGCAGCGGGGAGAGGCAGCCTGGACGGGACACATGACGCGGGCCCAGTCTGGCAGAGCCTCAAGTGTCCAGGCTGCCTGGATGAAAAGGAATCAGCAGAGGTTCTGGCCTTTTTCTTGCGCTTTTCTCTTCCTTTGCTTCATTCCGTCATTTAATCACGGTCCCTAAGACTTTGATCCCGCACAGAAGGGCCCCTTGACATTATCATCAGGCCTAAGGGTCCATGCTTTTTTTTTTTTTTTTTTTTTTTTTTTTTTAAACCTTTTCTTTATCCGTGGAGGGCTTGCAAGCACAGATTTAGCATTATCCACAGTCACACACATTCACACTTGAGCGCTGACCTTGTTGAGGGAAGGGAGAGACTCATTCCTTCACACACACACACACCTCAAGATTTCCCAAGAAAGGTGTGTGGATTTAAAATTGATGACCGTCCAGTCACAAATCTTTCACTTTCTGTGCTTCCCATCGCACCAGGGAGCCACAGCCTTAAAGAGGCTTTGGCACACTGCAAAAACAGCTTGACTTTGGCTTAGTCAAGGCACTGCAGATCCTCTCAAATACTGTGCGACTAAAAATTGGAGTCATTTCCAAAGTATCGCTGGGCAATCGATATTTTATTGATATTGTGATATGACACTAGATACCGCGTGGGGTTTTGAATATCATAGTATCATCACATGGTGTGAGTGTTGCCTCCTCCTGGTTTTAAAGGTTGCATTATAGTGAAGGGAAGCAGGTTTCTGAACTTATTAGGCTGCTGTAGCTGTTCTGTTATTTGCCTCTACCTGCTTGGTCATGATATCCACATCACTGATGACTGTTAATCAAAAAGTTGCAGTGTGTAAATATCTTATGAAAGCACCAATAGTCATAGCTATAAGACCATCACAACCTTGATGTTGAGGTATTTCAAAAATGATTGTGATATTTGCTTCTGCCCATTCCACCGAGCTCTAGTCTAAACTAAAGTATCCCTGTAAATCTGTGAGGTGTCCCTGCATGCCGCCATGGACTTGATTTCTCTTTCTCTCTGCTCTCCTTTCTAGCTCAGTGGTAATTTTACATAAAAAAAATATCCACCACATGTCTTAAGTTCTGTCTTGTTCTGTCCGGTCGTGTTCTGCTCTCTCCTCCGTGGCCTTTCTGTCTCCACCACAGGGTTTTCTGGTGGACTTAGGGAGCCGGGGGGGTGTAGCTGTACAGGAGAATGGATTAAGAACACTAAAGTGGCTGTAAAGACGACTGTAAAAGAAGCAGTGGAGGAATGCCAGGTGGACCAACCAGGGGAAGAAGTTAGAGAGCGCGTGTGTGTGTCTGTGGTGTGTGTAAGAAAGAAAGAGAAAGAGAAAGAAATGATACAGCTCAACGTGTCCCGGTCTGATTTTTTTCCTTCCTATGTGGCAAAAATCGATGTTTTTAATCCAGAGTGAACAGAAAAGACGAATTAAAAGTCACATCTGATCTTTTCATTTCTGTTTTGGATCACATTCACCTGTGATACGATCTGTGGCCGTGCGATAACGCTGCATCCGTTTGACTGGAAAAACATGGAGGACAACAAGCAAAACATTTAGTTTGGATTTGGGGAGGTGCCTCCATCGATCATATGATGAAGCGTCGTCCAGCCTCCACTGCAAATCTTCGTTAGGATGAGGGCATGGGCTGTAATTTTGGTGGCTTCCATGATAGGATGTCCAGATGCGAAGTGTTTTTTTTTGTGTGTGTGTTGTTTATTGGCTCATGAGGTCATTTCAGGACGGAAGTGTTTTCAAAACTGATATCGGATGTGAGTCACGGTCAAAAGGAGGAAAAAATTGAGCGCGGTGTGAATGTATGTTTGAGCAAACTGAGAGAATGTGTCTTGGTGTTGAACTTGTTTGACTTAATTTTCCACGACTGTTCTGATTTCAGCTTACACACACACACACACACACACAAACACACTCATACAGAACCACGATTATAAACTGCTGCATTCTCCATCATTTCACTCTTCATCAGCCCCTGTCTCCCTCCGTCTTTCCATCCTGGGATTTGGTAACGGTTCTAGCAGCGAGGCCATCCATCCTCCTCACCTTCGGCTGTGAAACCTGATTCGTCTGCGGGCCAGGGGGGTTTCTGTGTGTGTATGTTTGGGGGGGCAAGGGTGACATGCCAAGGCTCTCCTTCCCCTTTGCTCTTCATTAGCACCAGTGCTGACCGCGGGGGTCAGCAGAGGGCAGCGGGTCACGTCAGTACAGGAGTCCACACTCTCACTCCTCGTTCCCATTTACTTGCTCTTGCTCTCAGATTATCCACCAGCTTCTGTTAACTTGCACTGGTTTCTGTTCTTTGGCTGATGGCCTGTGTGAGATACACTGAGAGGTGGAAAGAGAACTGATTTTACATTTGCTCTTATGTGTACAATATTTAATAATGTACATTTTACTTAATTAAGTGTGAGAATGTGTTCATCTCAAACAAATTCAATGAAAAAATTTTAAAACTACCAAAAAATGACTCAAGCAAATGAATTTCTCACTGTTAAAAGGACTCATGTACTTACTTTGAAACAGATATTAAAATCCAACAATTCCTATACTAGCAGTAAACTATCATGCTTACTGTAAATAATTATCAGAGAAAGAGTGACAGTAAAATTTGCCCTAGTCTGTGGTTCACACTCTGTTTACAAAAGCCCCCTAGTGGCAGCCCTTTGAAATAAACAAGTCATTTATTGTACAGCAGCTACAGTGGGGCTTTAATGCTAAATCTCAGCCATATAGGAAGTACAATCAAAGGGATCATGCCACCACAGCTTCTATTTGACTGTATCTCAACATATTTAAGATCAATGCAGTGCAATGGCTTTACGTACACTCATTAAAGTCAGTCCTCATACCCACACAGTGGTGATCTTCTGTCTATACAACTTAAATGTGTATGATCTAAATATACCAAGAACAATACAATAAGCACTTTCAATTGGGTATTTTTTTTTTACATCATTCCTCAAATGGAAGACACTCAGACCGGGACTTTTGTTCTCTAAAGACCATGTTAGTTTTGAGGGGGGATGCCGCTCACCAGCTAATGTGGTAATGCGTTCCTTATGTTTCACCCTACACGACAAAACATACAGTCTCTTTACTAGCCGGGCTTGGCCTGAGGGGAACTGCGGTGCCAATGATGTGAGCAGGGCTAAAATTAAAACAGCACTGAGGGGGTAAATCCTTTCCTCTCCTCCGCTCCCTCGCTCCTTCCATTTTTGATCTGGTCTTTTAGGGAGGTGATAGGTCGCCTGTATAATCCAGGCTAACACAACAGGCATAAATTGGGCCTTGGTGTGCGCCTGAAGAAGGTGTGGGGGAATTAATGAGTAAAATGCATCAGAAAGGCTGGCTCTGATGGGACAGATAGATAGATGTGCACATAGATGTAAAATCTGAGTCTTTGTTGTATCTATACATACATTTAATGTATTTTGATGATTAATACTGAAACAATAATTCATTTCAGATTCAGTATCATTAATATGAAGCAAAATGGCCATTGGGATCATGGGTAATGGACCATCACTGACCTTCACTGCCGCTTGTCCTCGTAACACCCGGGCTGACGGTGACGCAGCTCCAATGTTATGTTTGAAATGGCTCCCCGCGGCCCCGTGTCTCCGTCCTCGCCGCTGTGTGTGGACTTCCTTGTGTGTCGTTGCCCTCTCTCTGTCAGTGGATGCTTAACACTAGACTAAACACATGGCAAGACAAGCAAACGCTGCGCAGCTTTTCAAATACACTATGGATCACAAGTCCCAGCCCGGGCTGGTGGAACAACCGACGGAAAGAACGGTGAACGGTCAACACACTACATCATGCGCGGGTCCACTGTGTCCAAAGTCACACTCAGGAAGTGAAAGAAGGACAAGTGGGCCTCAAATGATTGAATCTGTTTGAAAATTGTGAGGGGCTTTTTTGCCTTTAATTGTTAGCAACAAACTGACACAACAAGAGCTCTGATGCATCAAGTCATTCTTGTTGCCTATCTTGGACTGATGTGGGTTTGACCAGAGACAAGGACAGAAGTTTGGAACAGTGTGCTGGGCCGTAAATCGAAAATTTATTTTGTTTCAAAAGATAAATTTCCAACATTTAAAAAAATTACAAAATGAGCGCTTGCTAAATTTTGAAAACAAATTACAGTACATTTTCAAGTATAAGCTGAATCCTTGGGCAACAGAATGACATTTTAAAAAAGTTTTTAAGACTTGATTGGATCTTATGCATTTTTTAAAATTTCGAATGATAAGCTTTAAAAAATTTGGCTTCCCTCCAAAATGTGTGTGAGTTGCTTTTCCGAACACAACTCTTCAAACGGGGCTAATGTTAATGCCTGCCTGTCACATGACCCAAAAGGGATTCTAATAACTCTGATCTGTAATTAGTTTTGCTTGTCATCTGAGCAGCTGGCCAAAGCCTCATTGCCATTTAGAGGCAGTCAAACCTGCAATTAAAAAGCGCGGCGATGAACGCAGTTGGGAGGATGAGGCCTTTTTACGAATATGGGTGGCCGGGTAATGACAGAGCTAACTGACAACGCCAGAGGCGGCAAGGAGATGAGCAAGGCAAGAGAGCTACCACAGACCAGAATGTCATTGTGGGGAAACGAGAGGAAAAATAGATAGGGGGTTTTCCCAGATTTTGATTCCAACTGACATTTCAGTCCTTTGTAGTGGGAAAGAGGCGGCCATCTTGTGGGCTGGACTTCAGGGGGGGAAAAAGTTCAAGTAGCACGGCTCCACCTTTCCAGTGACCTGACTTCCCTGAAGGGTCACAGAGGTCGTGTGTTTCTGCCGAACAGGCATGACGAAGGCGTCAACGGCCACGGCGAGCGGAAGGCGAGATGAACACTGTGTGTGTGCCCCGAGAGCAGCTGTTCGAGCATCCCGCGCTGCCACGGGACCCTAAGGAGGACACATTCCTCGCTTCTATGTCACCTTTTTTGACTTCTGGGAGCCCCCAGAGACCTTTTCACCATCTGTAAGATGGTAAATATTGTCCCTTATGTCTCCGTTTGCCCTGTTCCTCACGAGGAGTCAGAGACGTGGTCCTGTTCGTTTGCCTTCGACACAGCATGGCCTTTCCAACCTCCTTGATTTATGGAGATCCTGACCAGCCAACAAAGCCCATGGCTGTGGTATTATTTGCTCCATTTCTCTCTAAATTCAGGGTTTGACTAGAGAGCAGTAGGACATGTGTGTTTATTTGAGCGGAGCTATGGCGGGCTTGGTTGTGTTTGTGTTTGGAATGTTATCTTAACGTTAGTTCCACCACCAACAGGGATTCACTACTGTTTATTTGGACACTAGCAGAGACCTTTGACCTTTCCAAATGGGTGGCTAATCCTGTTCGGAGCTACCGTGGGGCCCGTGTTGCCGCTCCAACAATGCTGCCTCCCTCTGGGTCCAAGCAGAAGGACAGTCAAGGAAGGAACCGGGTCACTGAGCCGATGAACTGAACTGCATGTCTCAGGGTTCCCACATGTTTTCAAAGACAAAATTTCAAAGCTTTTCCATGACTTTTCAAGGACGCATAATAAAATTTCCATGACCATTCTCAACCTAGAAGTGCATGACCTGAAGTGAATTTCAAGGAGCATGATGCAGTCATGCATCAACTCATGTTACATTGTGCCAACAGCTACAGAAAGTCAGACTTGCACATCAAAACGTTACGTGGAAGATTATCCATGGAAGATTACTATAATTCATTTCATTACAGACAACAAAATTTTCCAAAACTTTTGAAGATTTTACTTAATTTCATGAGTTGTCCTGGCCTGGAGTATGAGATTTTAAAATGTCATGACTTCTACAGGTTTTCCATGACCAAGTGAAACCTGTAATGAAATGGGCAGGTGAGAGCAGTTTGTGTGAAATGCCCTTTAGTACAAAGCCTTCCTCTGTGATGCAGCGTCACACAGTGCTGTTTTATATCAGTGGACCCTCTCTAGCGTGTGTGTGTGTGTGTGTGCAAGTCCCTCAGCATCTGCCTTAATGTCTGACATCGGGACACAAGTTTGCATGACAGACTTGTATTGGCGATGAAAACCAGCATCCTAGTCCCCCAAACCCCCCAATATAAAAACCAGACATTGTGCTTTTTCCAAAACAATACTTTATATTGTAGATGTCAAAGACAACATGTTAGAGCAAAGGTTCCCGAGAAAAAAGTACTATTTCTTTAACAATGGAGGAACAAGTCAAAAACATAATCAATAAAAAAAGAATATGCATTTTATACATTTGTAAACCTAGAACTGTTTCTTTTTGAACCACAGTGGTCATAGATAGAACTGGCTTAATTAGTGGAATGGACGACCGTAACAATGATAGACCAGGCGTCTGGATCGAGCCCTTTGATAAGTCCAGATGTGACAAAGAACAAACATGTCTTCCCAAAACCCCACCAAACCGAAATCATCCTGCCCGGCGTCAAAACTCTTGGTCTGATCTGTCGTCGCTGTTCACTTAGCTTCCCCATAAAACAAGAGTTTTTTTTGTTTTTCTACATAAATACAATAAAATCTATCGTCTGTGTTACAAGTGCTAAATAAAAGCTGTTGTTTATTGTAAAATATTTCAGTTGAAATCATTCATGTTGGTTGATTTCTTATTTGTACAGGTAAAAAGCACATCTGACGAACATGGAAAGCCCCCTGGGGAAGAAAAAAAAAAGAAGATAAAAGAAAAAACATTGAGGGATAAGACAGTTTGGATACAGTTTAAGTACTAATGTCCTTCAGTGCTCTATCTCTTGGGCAGATATGTGACAGGGGACAGACAGGTAGGCAGTGCATGCGGATATACGAGTCATGCAGAGAGAGAAGAGGCACGAGAACGGAGACGAGTCCAACCAGGCCACCTAAATAAACAACAGACAATCCTCGGGCCTGGTGGGACAGAAGACGACTTAGGGCATGGATAAACTGGTAAAACAAATAAAAGCCCCCTCCGAAACAGAATGGAAATTTTAACAAAATGGAATGTTGCCCTTTTTTTTTTTTTCCATTGGACATTGTAGTAAGACTACCTGTAAAGACAGACGGGCAGAGCAGCCAGACAGCGCTAGTTTTGGCTCCTTTTGAGAAACAAAAGCATGGAGAGGAAAAAAAAAACATGGCTGCTGTTGTTATTAAGACTGGCACTGCTGTTTAAGGGTTCTGGGAATGTTCTGGGAATGATCTGGGCTGGGTTACCGAAAAGCATCTCATCGAGTGCGTTTAGTCCGAAATACTAGTACATCCCAGTTAA
Organism: Holocentrus rufus; assembly: GCA_900302615.1. Lineage (NCBI taxonomy): Eukaryota > Metazoa > Chordata > Actinopteri > Holocentriformes > Holocentridae > Holocentrus > Holocentrus rufus. The sequence goes on from OMLF01030637.1 coordinate 52,744, forward strand.
AGTCGGATTCAGGAAAACCAGTTTAACCACAAATACCCCTGTACTTTGACTATTACACAGTTCTCTCACAATATCACTCTGAAAACAGAGCCGAGCAGGGGAAAACGTTTGCATGACTCGGCGTCTCGGGGTGATATCAGCATATCCCGGGAATCATAGTGGAGTCTCTAATAATAATTGGGAAGTGAGCTTATTTCGGCTATGTATCTTTGGGCTTAGATGGTTTTGGGAAACCGCGCCCTGGCTGGTATGCTTTAAAGAGATGGGGTGTGTGTGTGTGTGTGGTTGTGTAGGTGTTGATGGGAGGGGAATGTACAGAAATATGACATATCTTACAAGCGACCATAAGCCTGAACCGATGGAAACTAAATATGTAGTGCTCTATAATGCACCTTCAACCTTAGTCATTTCTTGTGTACTTCTTGTTAAAACCAATCGTCTGAAATTCCCACAAGCTCAGATTCTTGTCCGTCGCGTGCACATTTACAAAGAAGAAGGTGACACGAACAGGAAATCGTCTTAAAAGGACCTCTGACCTCTGCGGCCATCTGCTGGAGGCGTTTGAAGAGGCGCTGGGAGGGTGAGGTGGGTGAGGCTAACAGCGGGGCATCTGCTGGTTTGGGTTCAGTTCACAGGACAGAAGGGCACCGTCACTCTGCCACTGCGGGCCGGACCATGAGTCTTCCTTCTACTCGCCAAAAGAAAAGCTACAACTTCTGTGTCCTCAAAAATATATTTAGAGATTCTTTTTTTAAATTTTATAGAACTTCAATCCCAGGCGGTGTAACGGATTTGTCTCCTAATACAAGTTAGAAGTGGTGTTTCTAAATACAACGGGGTTTCACTGTGTTGACTGAAGGCAGACACGTGGGCTGTTGCAGGGATCGGACCTTTGACCTTCGGGATTCACGACGGTCTTGCTAACCATCAAGCGACCTTTCAGTTAGCTGATATATGAGGTGAACTTAATGATCAATTTAAAGCACTGGTAATTCAAATTAGAACGAGGGACATTTGGCCAGATAAGAAAATAAGTGATGTCTACAGCAAGACTATAACTTATTGTAATATAGGCAGAGGGGACAGCAGGGCCACGTTCCAGTTCAATCCCACCCTTCTCTTTTTTGCTATTCGTAACACATTCAAGGGTGAACTTGTAAACTGTTGAAGAACGTGAAGAAACTCAGATTGGAATGTTTGTGTGTGTGTGTCCAGAATGCTACGTTGATTTAATGTGTCTGGTTGAAGATAAAGGTATTGGTGATTATTTCCTGGAAAAAAAATCAAGTCCTTTTTGATAATTTTTGATACTGTAAGATCTGTGTAGAAGCAAGCTGCTTCAGGACCACATGAGTCTTTTCTTATAATATTGAAACTACATGGGTATGAGCCAAAATAAATTCGATGATTTAAAAACAACGGGATAGCCTGAATGTGTGTGTGTGTTTGGGTGAGTGGTGGGCAATGGCACTCCTAACGGTATTATGGTTTCAACGAGATGAATGAAGCCAAAAGCCAATCATCGATGTTGAAAGACAAAGACAACCAATGAGATGCTACGTTACTCAACACACAACCGATTGTAACCGGGGACAGTAAGCAGTGCCTGCAGTAACACCCTATAAAGGGCCTCAGTAAGACCCATGAAAAATATCACCTTGCAATACCAACTTCAAAAACAAGATCGTAATATTTCATTATATATATAATATACTTAATTTTTTCATATATAAATCTACTATGAACAGACAGTAAATACACAATTGTTGGAATCATTATACAAAGTAGAAACATTTTCATCCCCTGCCCTCCCACAAAAACCCTGAACCCAGAAAACATGGCCGTGTAAATGTCCACACAAACAGAATCGGAACCCTCACTTGTTGTGAAGTGTGTCAGCTGTACAATGTACAATGTAACAGAGAGACGGAGAGGAGAAAGAGAGAGAAAGAGAGAGACAGAGCGAACAAAGTGTACAAAAATAACAGGAAAACACATAAAAAAGTACAAAAAAAGTCACTGGAGTCCACTTAAAGAGACAGCAACAAAACCAGCAGAGAGAGAGAGAGAGAGAGAAGACAAGGATGAGAGGAGAAAGAATCAACAAAATTAGAGTAGTCATTGACAACCGTGTGTGGCAGGAATACCCAGAAGATCAATGTCCCGTGTACAGTAAACAACAGTAAACACCACAGCACTCTGTTTCCTGTTCACTGAAAAATACAATAAACATGTGATTAGCTCTTAGATGAAACAAATGTGGAAGAAGGTAGTTGCCCAGAGGCCGAACACAAGTTGAAAGATGGTTAAGAACGGGGCAGGAAGCCGACTTTTTGCCCACCAGCCACAGC
>OMLF01030637.1:56192-75582 GCA_900302615.1 Holocentrus rufus
GTAGAGAGGGGGGAGGTAAAGGGGGAGATGGAGGTACAGGGTGGGACAGTAGGCTGGTTGCAAGGAATTATAGGTAAACATGCCAAGGGCGTCCAGTCTATGTGCCAACAACGTGCAGGCATTCAAAGTCTTGCCAGGGTAGAAAATGTTAAGGGGTTAGGGAGAAGAGGCCTCATTCCCAAACCTGTTTTAAGGCAAAGCTCTTTAAAATCGAGTTCAACATGAAATATCCACCAGGTTTAAAAAAAAGAAAAGGCACAAACTCGCAGTCTTTCGCTGTCAGTCATTTTAGAACCAGAAAACCTGCGTTCGTCTTTCTCATCTGTCGTGCGTTCACTCCGCTGTCGAGTAAAACCACCTTGGAAAGTCGAAGAAAATACTACCACTTCTTTCTTTCCACCCCAAGAGCAGTAACGATCCATCCTGTGCAGAGTCACAATCACATTAGCTCTGTCATTTTTTTTTGTTTGTTTTTGTTTGATGAAAGCGAGCAGAGTGAAATAAAGCAAAAAAACAAAAAAACAAAAAAACACAAAGATAAGAAATTGAGGCGACTGTACATCATCAGTGTCTGGTTCTGACAGGTGTTCAAAGGTACGGTGAGCGTCTGTCTAGTGTTTTAAAAAGCACTGGCACTCGAGGTTGTCATCGTGGGACGCTTGAGTCTTCCCTCTTAAATCCCAGGTCTTGATCCCCCTCACAGTGACAGTGCAAACACGTTTCGTGTCGATCAGTCTGTGCGCGGCTGACCGGCGAGTGCGATGGTTCATCTTCAGCTGTTTCTGTTTCCTCCCCCCTCGTCCCTTTTGTCGACGTCGCGCGGTCCCTCCCGAGATAAGGCGCCATCTTCACATGGCATGGGCGAGACACGGGGGCGGGCTTTTAAGTTGAAACAGAGATTTGAATGGATGAGGACACTGTCAGAGGTGCAGACCGATCTACGAAGTGGTCAAAGGCTAGGCTTGCGTCTTTACATGGGAGCTTCCTCTTCCATTGGCTCCTCCTCAGCCCTGAGGAGAAAGATCACATCAATAATAGACAATAGTGACATATTCTGTTGCTCCTATTCCTATAATGAAGTGCTGACTTGCATCTGATAGCGCAAGACAAAAAAAAAGTGTGTTAACAGAGCAGGGCTGGACACTAGTACAGCAACATCTGTAAGCTATGGATTTAGTGTGTTAGTAATTTAATATACGTTAAAGTGCTTGAAGCAACCCCCACCCCTGACACACACACACACACACACACACATACATGCATACGCAAAGTTCAACAAGATGACATGACTCACATAACTCAGGGTTCGTACAGCCTCCCGACAGTAAAATCCAAGCCCTTTTCAAGCACTTTCAAGGTGGTAAACCAAGTTTCCAGACTCTCAAAGCCTTTATCATCTAAATTGTCTACATGCAAGTACGACAAATAAAGTTTACAGAATTCCTTTATACCTACAGCAATCAATGTATATTGCTACTTTGTTTATTATATACCAGACTTTGATTGTTGTTTTAATCATGTTAATTTAATGCTTGTTAATTTCGAAGAAGACTCTTTACATGAGTGATTGTGTGGATGAAACACCAGACTATGTTGAGCATTTTTCAAGGAGTATATCTGAATTCAAGTATATTCCTAACTTTTAAAACTTAACGGTTAAACATAAGCATTTTCCAAGCTTTCAGGACTTTGTATGAACACCGATAATTACAACTGCAGGCAGACAACACAACATACTTCTTTCCAATGTGCTTGTTGGCGACAGACAAAGAGGCCATAGCGGTGACAGTCTCGGCTTCCTCTGTTTCGCGCTGAAGGGCCTCACTCAAAGAGTAGCCGAGCGTAGAGGCGGAGCGTTGCAGTGAGCGCCAGTATTTATCTAAGACAGACCAAATATCAAATTAGAGCAGTTAATATGCTGACACACTGAGTCAGCAGTTATTCATTGGTGTCAGCAAAATGAGTGTGTGTAGGGATTTGATGTTTGGGGGTAAACAGGTTTTATATGTGGACTTATGTGTAGACAGGTATTTGTTCACCTGGGTATGTCAATTAATTATAAACTGCAATGATGCTGTGGTAAAAAAAAGATGCACAAAACCTTAAAAAGGGCTATTACAAACTATATATTGCTCAATAAAGTTAAATCAGACGTACGTCATTCGATGCATGTTAATGTCTAGTTGCAAATACTCCACTCACTGTGAGCTTCAAGAACCTTCTCCATGGAGTGGACAGCGTTGGGGTTCGGTCTCTGCTGCAGCACCTCCTCAGGAAGGGGGTCCAGCTGGAGCGAAAACAAGACAACATCACCATGTTTTACTGCTGAACCTCAAAAGCAAACGATGTCGATGCACTTTTTTCGAAATCTTTAACACTAAAAACAACATACCCAGCCATCACCCATGTCTTGAGAGGGCTGTCAGGGGTGTGAGGTTGTCAGTGATGGAGCCAACACTGAACTCCTGCTTTAATAAGATGTCTTAAAGCATCTTAAGCTACAGCAGGTATAGTAAATATGAATATTTGAGTGCTGGAATGTGACTGACAGGTGTCCAGAAATGTTGCTGCAAAACAGTGTGGAAACCTCAGCTGAACTAATGTGGATCCCTCTTGGGTTTATAGGATTACTTTTTGAACGTGGCCCACGGCCCGGTGATGAGTCACTCCAAGTGGTGAGGAACGGCTCGAGCTGCTGACACAATAGAAAATAGGCCTGCAGATGCACACCACCTCCCACTCACTGAGAGCCTTGCTACTCTGACACAAAGTACAAAGTGCGCTTTGTAGTGTGTCCCACTCCACACACACACAAATACTAATGTACACAGATTGCTTGCTCACATAAACACATGCATGCACGAATACATACACACACACGCACCTTATGGGGAACGGCTAGCACTACGAAAGTCTCCAAGCCACAATGCAGAGGAAATAGAGGTATTCCCCAGTGTGCCTTCCCAACCCGGAATGATTCCATTTCCCCTTGGCCGACTTTGCATACAACACTTTCTCGCTCCCCTTTTCCAAATGGGCCCATTCGGCTCAAAGTTTATACACAGAGAAAATGCACCCCTTTTCTGCACAATCATAAACCCACTGGAAAAAAGACAAAACCGAGGGAAGAGAGCATAAAGAAAGGGGGGAAAAAAAAGGTTTGGATGGAGATTTTGGAGCGAGGCGGAGAATGCCAGAGAGAAGAGGAAAAAGGGATCGTCGGTCGGTCTTGCTTGGCCAAGGCTGGAAGTTTTCTTTTAATTAAAACAAATAGTGGGTGGGAGGGGTCCGCGGGGGCCGAGGGAAGAGGCAGTCTGGGGAGAGGGATACTTTAATCCTGCTGTGGCACGACAGGCTGCATCATGCACACAGGCATGGTCAGAGGTGCGTGTGTGCACGTGCGTTTATATACACACAAACACACACGCATACACAGATGAATGGATGTACATGTACACAAACTTATCCAGAGCAACGTATACTACGTCCAACAGCCTTGTACATTAGAGACATATTTTGTCCAGCACCTCTACAGTCCCATAATTTGGTCACTTACTCACCCACACCTGAACTGTGATAATGAATGGTATAAAATGAAAACCACAGCCCTAAATTACTCATCTATTGACAAAAAATAGTATTTGCAGGTCATTCCTCATATTATTGTTTTAATGTGCAAGGACTACCAGATGGGTGGGATGTATCACATCAAAACAAAGACTTTCAAATAAGTTAACATGCGACTGCCTTTAGTAATTTTCTGGTATTGTCCTGTGTGGGAATCACAGTGAGTAATAGATGTAGGTTTAAACAAATCAGGAAAAGTATTTACAAAGACTCTTTAATTCAGATCTGAAGAGAGGGCGGCCGTCTGGTAGCCATCAGTCTGTCTCTATTGATTTGAACTGCTTATTATGATATGACATGACGCATTTATTTACTCATGCTTATATTTGAATTTGCTTTTAGTTTATATCATATGATGCTTTATTTTTTCCAAGATCCACTATTAGCACGCTTAGTTTCTACACCTCAACCATGTTTTTAAGCCTTATTTTACCAGGCAAGTTGACAGAGAGATCACAGTGACGGTCCAGTGGGTCTGCAGGAAGGGAGCGTTACTTAGGAAAGCTTGAAATGGCTGCCCCAACCCGGCGGGACCAGACTGTTCCTGTCTGATCAGGTCCAAAATATCAGGACGCATTCAGGCTCTATTACACACCTACACACACCTGGGAGCTGCTCACTACTGTTTGCCATGGAGCTGGTCCACTGGGGTAGATGGGAGTTCAGCACTTAGCTCAAGGTTTCTTCGATGGCAGTGATTGAGGGAGAGGAGAACCTTATTTATTTAAGATCCCCATCCAAAATTTGCCTAGCCGGTCCAGGGATTCAAACCAGTGACTCCTCAGAAAAGAAAGAAAAACACTTCTCTAACCTCCAGGCTACAGCCTTCCACGACACACCTTAGAGCATAACCTTTACCAGTTCTAGTCCAGCCCAAAGTAACCCAGCTTGCCTCGGCACCCTGTCAAAGCGGGGTCAGGGGTTCCCCAGGGTCCTGTGGGGTTCCACCCAGGGCAGGGTTGGATGGGGGCAGCCTGTCTGCTTGACTGACAGCTGGGCCTCATGCTTATAAACTTTAATGGCTCTTGTCAGCAGACTCCAGGGGCCCCCACCTGGCAGGTTTGGCAAAGACATGCAAGCGCACACACACACACATACCGACAAACACACACACACACACACAAACACACACTCCATGCACACAGTGGTCTGCCACATCACTCATGGCGACGTTTGTGTTTATTTGAGTTTGCGGTCCTGCTTGTGCCTGGTCCTCTGCGTCTTCATACCATCAGGTCTGCTGCTTTCCTCTAAGAAAGAGAGAAGTGTCTTTTCTGTCGAGAGCGGTTTGCTGTCACCATGTTGACTGAGTCCTGGGGAAGTCTGTTTCCCTGTGTGGCACGGCCTTCAAACGCAGGAGGTCCTGGCCAACAAAACTGAGACACCATGGAAAGCCATGAGCCGGGCGTGAGGAATGTGCCCCGGCAAAACATTCCGGAGGGAGGCCGAAACCAAAACAGTGGAAAGGAGGAGGAATTCCACTTGTTCAGCAAAAGAAAAGCGCACAAGGCATCCATTGTTTACTGTTGTGTCCATGTGCATATGCTGGCGGTCACTAAAACTGGTTGATTATGTTATGCTAACTGAGCAAGGTAACGATGTGTATTGTGTAAAGCAGGTGACCTTTACAGCAAAGGGTGTAGGTTTCCCTTGTAATCGTGGGGGGAAATAGCCAGGCCCAAGGGGGGACAGGTGAAGTCGAGCATGCTTACTGTAACTGGAGTGTAAACATACTGAATAACCTCATTGACAGCTGGTAACAATTAGCATATTAGCCTGTTGTTTATCAAATAATTGCTAACAACCGTGGTTTGGACGGGGCCAACATCTGTTTGCGAGCAATCATCAATTAGTCCTGAGTTCAGAGTTGACTAGTGTAGTCGCCAATGCATCATTCATGAGCTATTCAACTAGAAAGACTTTGCGATTACGCACTCCAGTGGTGGGGGCGAAGAAAAGAGCCTGTAAAGTCCATTCAGCAATTTTTATCCCTCTCTTTCCCAGCTAATTTGAGCTGCTTTCAAAGGGAACCTAACGCTCATTATAGCCAAACTCGACTTAACCTGCCAATAAAAACGGGGATATATTTCTCACACTGGAGCAAGCTGTAAAATGCTGGATGCACAAGCTACAGTCACACAGGAGGTGAAGGGGGCTGTAAAGAACACCTTCAGGATGTTTTGGCTTCGATGTAGGGACTTCGTCACTCTGTCTATATAGACGGCAGTATGCTAAAAGCTCAACTCATGTGCTTAACAGGCTAAAGACAAGAGCCGTTTGCAATTATTATAATTCTTAAGCATTTATTTTACCCTGGTTGGAAGACTGTGCGTGTTGGGATTCATTGCTGTATGACTGACATACCATTTAACCAAAGCCTTATAGCTTACACTGTATGCCATATTTAGATCAAAGTAGAACTTGACATGGCTGCCCAAACCTGATGGGACTCAACTGTTCCTGTTGGTTGAGTTTTTGGACATTAAACTATATGGGCGGGTTAGATCATATTTTTAGGCATTTTATTTTAGGCACAGTCACCTTTTGGAATATTAGTCAGTCACCACAGACTATTTGCCAAACGCTTGCTGTGCTGTGTGCATTTACTTTGCTACAAAAATGGACTGTTTGATGCTACACGTCAGCGCACAGCAAAGAAAACAACTCCACCAAGATGAAACAACGCATGGTAGGCAAAGTTTAATAAGACCAAAAATGTTGTCTTAAATCGTGGATGAATCATTGAATTAGTTACAGTGGCTTATAAACTTAATTTTGGCCTGAGTTTTTAGATGGAATGAAAGGATATAGTCTATTGTTACATTTAGATCTTCTTGATCAGTGAAATCTGAAGGTGCTCCGTAACAGGTCATAAGTCAACAGTTAACAAGTAGCTTGAAGATGAATTTCCATAATAAAGTTGTTTGGTTTTATTGAGGCTCTGGCCCATGCAGGTCAGGTTCAGGTCAGGTGCAGACAGAATTTTCTTGGTCAGAAAGGGTTCAACATTTCCTCTGGGGGGCGGTTTAGGTGGGGTTGCCTCGATCATGGTCAGGGTTGGGTTCAACATATCAGGCCCAATTCGATGTCTGCATCAGAGATGTCAGGTCTTGCATGGTGACGTTTTGGGTTCAAAGCAATTCCAGACAGTACAAACCCTTGGGCAGTTTGCAACTGCATAAACAAAAGCACAGCTGACCAGCTAATCCAGCTGCGGTCCCATGCCTTAGCCTACTCATTTGCTCCGCACACACATGCACATACACAAAATATACTATATCCACCATAAACACCCCCACAAATCAGACACAGAAATGCACGAAAAACACAACCAAGCTCTTTTTTTTCCCTCTCAGTCTGGTTCAACCCCCTTCTGAAGTTTTTCAGCTACATTCCACCTCCATTACACAGACCTTTTCCAAGATTATGATAAAAACACTTGCTTCCTGCCATTTTGATCTGATCATGGATGTTTAAGCCTCTCTTTTTCTTTACTATCAGTTATCAGAGACCAAGTTTTTTCCTCCCTCTTGTGCTACAAAGAGCTGTCATCAGTTCTTGCCAAAGAGCCAACTGGTGCAAGTCACGAGAATTCCAGGCCTACACTTAGCCAGTCAACAAAATCTAGATTTGCATTGTTCACCAAGTTATCACAGTCAACCTCGGCTAATGAGGCATGCTGTGCAACTCTTAGAACAGGCTGCTGTTGTGATTTTTTTTTGTGTGTGTGTGTGTGCGTGTGTTTTTATTCAGAGTTTCACAGAATGAAAACTGAAACCTCACAGCCATGACTCCTACACAACTTCCGTCTAGGAATTCCAGACTTTTTCCAGGGCTTAATTTCTTGACCGGACTTGAAGACCTTGCTTTGTGTTCAACATGATGTAAAACGTGTAGTCAGGCATACTGAGAATGAACAACACTATCCCAAAAACTGATTATGTCCAAATTCACTTTCATACCTGCATATATACCCTGTATATATCTGCTTTGTAACGATAACGTCCTCCCTCCTGACTTCAAATGATTCATCCATTTCCTTTGATTATCTGATCCCCAGGCCCATGGCTGACCCTGCACGTAGAGGTGTGAGGGTAACCGGTTTCAGATGTGTACCAGTCACAGGGTCCTCAGGAGCGCGGGCGAGAACGGCGTCCCACAGGGCTGTGGGAATTGTTGCTCACTACCTCTTGCCTATTTTAGGATTCTCAGCTCCCTGTGGCACCCATCCAGTGACCTCCTCCAAACCCCTGCTGAATCTGGTGCTCTGCAGGCTTGCTTGAAACCTGAGAATAGACCCCATGATCCAATTCATTACTTTTGCACCAGGGCGGTACAGTGACTAGGGAGACTGTCCTTCGACTGGGAAGGTTCAAGTCTCTGTGACGGCAAAAAGCAACCGCCCTGCTGAAGTGTCTTTAATCCCTGAATCCCTTCCGGCTCTAATGGTACCGTTATGTAGCTGACCCTTTGTTTCAAAATATAGACTGAAACCATTGTTGTGGAGCCATGAAACAAAAATAATTTAGACACACGGTTTACATCCCTCCATTTGGGTGACCTAACATCCCTTTGTGTCTATAAAAAAATCTTTGCTTTGCTCCCTGACATGCTCTTTGTATGAGTGTTGGAAAAATGCTTTGATATTAATCCACAGTTCTCACCACAAACTGGATGTCAGAGCATCCTCACGGCTCTCTTCTTCAACATCTGCATGTTTCAAACCAAATCCTAATCCCTCTGGGTAAACTAAAAGAGACAGAGGCACAGAGGCTCCTTCAGACTGAGGCTGACAGTCACTGCAGCTGCAACCTTTGAGTCACTGGTGGGCATGCTGCAGGTAAACAGATTAAAGTTATTAGATTAAGGCTCTAGTGTTTGTGTATTTCTCCTCAAAAGCAAACCTTGCTCCAGGAGAACCGTTACTTTTCTGTGACAGGTTTGGCCCGCTGCAGTGCTTTCCTCTGCAGAAGAAACATTCTGCAGGGTTAATAACATTGCCGCCATGTTCCATAATGCCTTGACAAAGCTGCAGTCTGTCCTGTGTCACTTCAAAGTTCCTGTGCCGTTCATCTATACGTGGTGTTCAATGTCTTTATGCGCCAGGAGATGGTGGACTGGCTGGTCGCGGTGACCGAGTTTTATTAATGTGATCCCACGTTATTGTTCTGTTTGTTTTGCTCTAGGTCCAAGACCCGCATGGAACGAAGCCATGTTGCTTTTTACGATTCCAAGAGCTCATTTAAAGCTTGGTACGTCTGCAGGGAACAACAGGCCCACGGATGCACTGATATCACCTTTTTTTTTTGTTTGTTTTTTACAGCCGACACTAATTTTTATAACTAAACATTAACTACTCACCCAACTGACTACTTTTACTGATAGAGTTAGACTATTAAATAAACAGGATATCCTCTGGGTGAAAATGGTAAAACAAAGTGAGTGCTTCTGCTTTGATTCTTGACACGTTACATGAGGAGATTATTAACAGTATAAAAAAAAATCCTGAAACACCCACAGGACTTAAGTGTGAATGTTTTCATTTGTATATAACTCGACTCATACCTTCAGTATGCATGTCAAGCCACATTAAAACAAGAATGGCCAACACAGGATAACTATCCACAAACTTTTGTCACAGACTGTATTTCACAAAGCTGCAATCATACACTGTATTATGATGAAAATAAGATGTGGAAAACTGGTTAATGTTGTATGCACTATGAGGTATGTAATAGAAAGTGCGGCCCCACATGCACCGTTATTGCTGCTCAGAAGGCCTCATTGGGGAGAAGATAATGGCTTTAGCAGGTAGCCATGTCCAATTACGACAAACACTCAGAGGGTGTGCCTGTGGCCGGGTCTGCAGCAACACTTAGGGAGACTGGTAACTTTCTCAAAATAAATGAATGAAGTCAAAATTAAATTAAGTTCCTGCATACACTGTCAGTCTGGATATTCGATCTTTATGCGCAGCTCTTATTTTAGATATTGACCATCACAGTTGTCCTGATGTTTGGCTATGGAATTGGAATTATAATTATTTATTTATTAATTTATTTTCAGCTTGTCTACAGTAGCTGAGGTTGGTTGATTTTGAATGCAATTCAGAAGTACCCAAAAGTACTAAATGTTAATGGCTTAATTTAACTCAAGCTACTTCTGTCTCGAGTCTGAATCCCCATTAGGTTTAACTAGAAGCAGAAGACACAAGGAGACACAGTTTTGCTTGCACCCACATGCACAGACCCACATACGCAAACAAGCTCACAATACACCCTCTCCTCTTCCCCTATGGCTCTATACTCTCCTTTCTGTATCATGACTACAGTAGTTCTATAACCAATAAAAGCCTTGAGATATCTTGGACCTATAATCTACGGGGAGAAAAAGAGCCTGAACAGTCTTTCCAAGAAAGCACTCCAGCCGCTCCATTAACTGGAAGAAAAGAGTGGGAGGTTTTGAGGAGCTGTTATTCTGTTGTGTGCCATGAATCACAGAGAGCCGATGTTTGTTCAATTCCTCGGCCCGGCCTACACACTCCCACAATTAACCTCCTGCCTGGAAATCCTCTCCCTCTGACGTGTGTGTGCAGTGTGTGTGTGTGTGTGTGTGTGGGTGCGTGCTTGTGTGGTGTGACTTCCTCTCTGAGTGGTAGGGACAGGGTAGGAGAGGATGTAGGAAAGATGGTTTTGGCCGGGACAAAGAACAGTATTGAAGGAGGAATGAACAAGCTGTCCCTGTATTGATTTTCACTTAATAGGTCTATGCAACAATGCCGTCAAATCAATTTCCTGGACCTTTATTTTGCTTGGAGATTCAAGTAAGTGTTATTACTCAAGTGTTCTTTCGAGACAGAATTTGTTTCAGCGCCGTTCATGTGTGACAGATGTGGCACCTGCAGCTGACAGACAAGAAAACCTCCCGGCTGCCATGATAAATACACCTGCGAGGCAAATACCCAGAGAAGTCACAATGTTGTTATTGCTGAGGAAGTACATTGATCATTCAGTTGTAGCGTATTGATTTTCACCATCAGCTGCAATTACTCAAATCCTGAAATGTAGCGGGCAGTAGAAACAATCAACCGGAGCACAACTGCATTATTAGAATTTAACACTGACAAGCATCAACAAGAGGCACTTCCTGCCTAACATCCCATCATAGTTACCATGAGAGTCGGCGTGTGGAGAAGTATGACAGGACTCAATTTCTTTTACTTGGATTTACCCAGAAAACAAACATGCTTCACATGCACACAGTTACATATATTTAAACCTGGAGGCTGCCCAGTACAGCCTCAGTCTGCCTCTGCTGTTGCTCACTGAGCTGCTGCACTCAAATAATTGGAACATCAGTACCTTGTAAGATTGGGCAATAGCGGAAATCCTCAAATCAACCAAAAGTCATCACATGTACGCAACAACAACTATTAGATCTCAGTTTTTAAATTAAAAAGGAATGATTTTTACCTTAATTATAAAACTAATAAACAAGTATGAGGTTATGGTTCATTCTCAATAAGAAGCAGTAGCACTAGACACTCAAATCAGGAAGTATATGTGGGGGCGACTCTTGCAAACCTTATTGTCCCCACTGTACTTTCTGTAAAACAACTGTAAAACGACTTGAGTGTAATTTATGTACTTGCATGTGCTTTCCTATTTGGGATTCTTATACTGGCCTTCATGTTAAACTACTAAAGATAAAGTCCTTTAAATTCAGAAACAAAACAAAACAAAAGAGGCCGGGTAATTTCCTCTTGTGATGGCTTCGGTCCATTTCTGATCCCCAGTGGATTCCTTCAATTGCCCGACCCTAATGCCTTGATCGAGGATATGCTGATAGTTTCTGAGGTTGGGGAATGCATTAGCTATTCGCTTGCCTTGATCTGCCAATAATCGCTGAGGCATCCCTCCATCCATAAGCCCCGCCCCCTCATCCATTCCTCCCTCCCTTCCCTGGACTCTCGTCTTACCTCATTGCCCAGCAGAGCAGAGACACAGGCTTCGGAAGCGTCGCATATGGCCGTGAGGTCATGACCCCCCTCCAGGGCTAGCACCACCCGGCCGCCTGCCAGACCCATCAGCTGCCTGGTCAGGTAGCCAAAGCCTGGACACACAGGAAATGACAGCAGATAGAGGAAGACAGAGAGAGGAGAGAGTGAGAGAGAGGGATGGAGAGAGAGAAATGGGGGGAAGTACTGACAGTCAGGCTCAAAGTTCCTTTCTGGACATCGATCAAAGAAAAGAGAGACATGGTTTTGAGCGTAGATGAAAAAAGGGACGATTGCATCATGTCTTCTTAAAGGAAAGAGAGAGCGAGAGAGTGAGCTAGAGAGAGAGAGAGACGGCACTGGGGATTTTCTGGAGGCCTAAAAACACGCCATAATACGAGCCAGGTTTAATTTTAATAAATGCAGCTTTGCGTTTTTGGCTCAGCCACTGCCTTTGATCTTTTTCTTTCAGGAGGAAGGAGGAGGGGGGGGATTTAATATATGCATTCAGCCATACCACTCTCTCCCCTCCACTCTACCCTATCCCCTCATCCTGCAATCCTCTCTAAACCACCCTTATCGCCCCCTCCCCAACCACGACCCCTGCACTCGTTTGAGGTTGGTTTTAGAAAAGCTCTTTGCTGGCACGCCAAGGTCTCAATCTGAATACACAAGTCCAAGGAGTAAAAATAAAGACAAGTTGTGTGCATGTATTTGAGTGTTTCTGTCTTTATACCCATCTGACTACATCTCTGGACTGTATATCATCAATTCTGAGTTTTATATCTTAAAAGAACAAAATAAAGAGCTGCGTGCTTTCCTGTTACCTTGACATGACGATGTGTGTACTTAAACCAGCTTGATAAATCAACTTCATTGCCAGCTAACATGCCAATTTTCAAGCGCTAGCAATCCTACCCCACTTTTGCGTATTGTCAGCATCTACTCTAAGTGTGGATCTTTTTAGTGACATGAATCAGACTTGAGCACTGCTTGATCTATGTGAAATCCACAGATGCTGTTAACTCTTTGAACTTGTTTATACACTGAGGTTTACAGACTTCTGAATTCCCTAAAAGCCATCAGTTCTGGCGTTTTGAAACCTGGACTGCTGGGACAAGTGCTGCTGAAAAGGTGATCAGTGTGGGGAGAGCGGAACATGTGAAGTGTGTCCGTGTGTGTGCTTGAGAGATTCTTCTCTTGATAATGTGTCTACAAGACAATAGTACATTGATGGGAAGAGTGTGTCAGGAACAAAGAGAAAAACAGACGAGTCAAGAGTCAAGCCAAGATCAACAGGAAAATTACCTAATTCAGATAAAGACAGAGAAGTGAAGACATGAGGGACAAAAGGGACCACTCCCCCAAATTACACATTATTATGCTTCTGTCCACCCTGACATGCTCAGCAAAACAAGAACGATTTGTGCTGCATTGCACAAGCACGCTGTAACATATGAGTGTCTCTGGAAGGCATGAATGTATGCTACATTAGCAGCTCTTATAATTAACTTGTGCATTCTTACGTGATAAACAATAAATGCTTTGGAATCATCTGGACTTGTTTTGTGGGTGGCTATGGTCAGCACTTACATTTGGCTGTCAGCTTGTATCCTCCGAGGGGCGGAGCGTGGCCCTCCACCACATCAAAGCCTGATGACACCAGAACCATGTCTGGCGCAAACTCATTTGCAATAGGCATCACCACTGTCCTGGAGTAAGAACAGAAAAAAAGTCAACAAAACAATATTTTTACAATGCAGTCTGTTATGGAAAAAACGAACAGAACATGTTTTTAAGTTGATAAAAGCAGCAGATTTTCAAAAAGTGATGCAATGTTTAGCTTGCCAAGTACTGAGGCTTTGGGGGAGGCTTTGTGTGTTTGTATAAGCGTAAGCATATTTGTGACTGTGACTCTGTTTGTATACACAGTGTGTCCATGTGCATAGGCAAGGTTTTATGAAATACTTTATGACCCCTGTAAGGAAATTCTTTTTTGCTTGTTGCTTTCTGTGGGAAGGTCAAAGGTCAGGGTCTTCCTCAGGGACATTTCAGCAAGATGGAAGCTTGATGACACTGGGACCACATGGTCTTCCTACTCACTGTGCCACCTTGATGATTTGCAATGTTATTATTAGAAGCCTGTAGAGTCAGACACACCAATATTGTTGCAAGTCCATTTGGCTGGACTGGCTAAATTCTAGGATGACTGACTGAGCACAGCCTAACATTAATGCCCCCAAAACACATTAAATGTATTTCCTGGGATATGAGTGTGCAGCGCAACCCACTCCAAAGCACAATCAAAACCACTGAGCCTGATGAGCCAAGTTTTTAGGACAGGATTTCGAGATACCAATATTGGCTGCAGTTCAACAGACAAGGAGACTCAAGAAGCACAAGAGAGCGGAGCGTTAAGATTTAGGCTCAAAAAGGACTAAAATGGATGTAAAAATTGGGCCTTTTAAGAAATATTTCAGTCATTTGATAATGGTTTCTGACCTTCCAATTAGAGGTTCAGGAGTAGTGAGAGTAACAAATTTCTTTTTATCTTTTTTATGTTCATTTGTGCTACCAAATGGCTAACAACTTATGATTAGTTAGGACAACTATTAGATGGAGGGAGTGATGGACTGGCTGCAGGGAATTTAACTGCTGAGAACAGAAGGAAGCCTGGAAACAGTGCACAGTGAATTATGTCACCTCTGAAGGGTAAGAGGACCTTTGAAAGACAGCTACTGGAGAAGAAACTGAGATTTTCCTTTCATGTGTTATTCTATAATATATGCTGCGTCCTGGTGGAAAGGCCACATGCCATGTTCAAAGTATATTTTAATATGTGGAGTTTGAATGAAATCAATCACTGTAGTTAAATTTTTTTTCAATTGATTTGCTCTCTTCGCATGGATCTTAAAGGCGATGAGTTTATATCTGTGTGTGGGCATAACCATGAGCACTGCTTGAAGTGGGAAGTATGGCAATTTGGATGCAACATGATGAAAGAAGATGCTTCAGAAGAAGGGAAGGACAGGAGGACAGATAAGATTGCGTGTATATATGCCCGTGTTAATTACGGAGGATAAGTCTAACACTGGATGGGTGTGGTGAATGAGGGCTGCTTGAGTATAACTTCCATCTGACACACAGCTGGTAATGAGTGCTTACTATGTATCATAAACCGAAATCCAATCAGTGGTGGGATATAATGATTCACTGCAGGTTGTGGCTGGAGTTTCCATTGCTACTTGAGCCAGGCTCTTATGGTGAACCTATTTGACTCACCTATGTGTCACACTACAGCTCCATGAAAATATTAGCTTTAATTACCTTAAATTAGATCCCATTAAATTGATTGACTACATGTTATTGATAGCAACTTGCATACTTGATGCACCTTATGTAATTATTAAGCATTGTTTAATAAAGCATGTCCCAAACTTAAAGTTTAAATTGTACAGGCAGTACATGAACAGCTGTGAGATGAAAAATAAACATAAAAACACAATAGTAAATGGAATAACAAAAACTAATCAATTCATACATTGGTAATTTATTTATAGCTTAAAGAAATAGAATTTATTTATAGCTTAATGAAATAAATTTATAGCTATTAATGAATTTATAGCTTAATGAAATAGAATTGTTATCTCACACATATAATGAACATCTTTAATAACTGCATCATGTCAATGAGAATTTAAATAATTTTATAGTTTTAAATTTACTTTGTAACTTGTAACTAAATGTAACTTACTTGTAACCTCTAACAATATCCATTTATATAATCTAATAGCTATCTTATCTAATATTAGTTCATAGGCAATCAATCACTTCACTTTATCAATAAGGTTGATACAGTATTATGATGATTATGATTATGATGATGATGATTATTATTATTATTACCAGCAGTAGTAGTAGTAACTTTCTAGGACATAAACATACTAGTGTTGTAAGTGGTCCACCCTGACCACTGGTCAGGGTGGACCAATATGTAATGCGGCATGGTGATCTGGGTTGGCATGACTGGCTGTCTGCATTGTATAATAATAGGATTTCCCAGATGTCAAAATCGGCGGCTTTCTGAGAGCAGCTGTGGGACCTTAGGTTCTACACTGGATTTTTTTAGGCCCAGAATATTTGGGCAAGCAATGTTTTGGTGAGGTCTGTGAGTGATGGAGTACCACAGGGTTCCGTCGTAGGTCCCCTGTACTTTGCTGACCTCAGGAACATGGTGTTGGTGTGCTGGCTGTGGGCGGGCAGCATGCCCTGAACTCCTGAGGCCATTGGTTTTTCCATCTCCCGTTTACCACCAAATTATAACCCTCAACTGGGCACACCACACCCCCACCACAACCACACGCATTGGTACACACAGCTGTCTGTGGGAGAGGCTGGAGGCAGTATTAGGAGCTTTTTGGTAGCCCTAGACAGCTAGGATACACAGGGAGCGTGTGCGTCACTGCGTGTCAGCATGCACCTGGCACAAGATCAGCAATAAACGTCACACGAAGATGGAGAGCGTGCAGAAAAAGAAAGAGTGAAGGATAAAGATGGGGAGAGAAACAAGATGAACGTATGTCGGGTTGCCGGGGGAGGAGTCTAGGAACTAGGAACTGGGACTGAGTGAGTAAAGGCATGAATGAACAGTGGATGAATGAGTTGAGAGTGGTGTAAGAGTTACAGCGAGTGTAAATCCTGTGTCACGTGTATTTATTGTTCTGTTTTTTTCTGGCGGTTGTCTCAGTTTCTCCCTTGGAAATCAACAGTTTATCTTTTCTAAACTGAAGCTATTGAAGTGATGCTCTTATCTTACTAAATAAGCACAATATGTTTTTTTATGAGGGTGATTGCTGAGTGACTCGGTCTGCTGCCTCTAAGACCACTTAGTGCCTCCCTGGTCTAGGACCAAATTCTGACAGAGCTTTAATTCCTCTGTCTTCCTCACCAATGTCTTTCTGTCTGAATAAGCGAAGAAACAAACAAAAATAAGAAAAATTATGCATTTCCAGCAACAGTTCATGAGATTCATGGTAGTCTCTGCTCGACAAGATAAATCTTTTCCTGAAAAGCCCTCACAGACAACTACATGATTATGTGAGAATTACAGCCACTGTACTTGGAAGTGAAGGTAATATTTTTCAGCTGCAATTTTCAGATTTTATCGCATGTCTTACAGGTTTTTCTCTCTCCCTCTCCACCAGCTCATCCACCCACCCACACACTTCAATACACACACAGCCTTGGCCCATTAACATTTGGACCATAAAAGACCCCACACTAAAGGGATTTGGCCACAGGCGCACATGAGGGCCACCACATGCTGTAGAGGGGAACCTTGAATGCCAAGGTTACTGTAACTACATAAGGTTTCACATCCCACAAGCCCCCGCCCCCAAAAGAAGGGAACCTTGAATGCCAAGGTAGCTATAAGTACAAAAGGCGTACATCTCACCAACCCTTTCCCACTTCCCTCCCGCTGCTGCCCAGCCTTGAGCACAGACAGAGACGGGCCTGGTCCCGTTCAAAACTGCTGGTGTCATCAGTTCCAACCCCCATGCCTCGCATTAATATCCTGACAGTTAACAGAATAAAAAGCCACAGTGATCAATTAACAAACTGACATAAGGGAAAATGAGGGGTTTTAGGGGGACTAATTGTGCGTGAATCAGAGTCCATGTATGCAGAGATGAAAAAGGCCTTCTGTTAATTAAGAGAGGGGAGAGTTTACGACTGAGCCGTGGCTGCAGGACATCCTGAGCAAGCTAGGGCTGCGATCCAAACCACTGCTGGCTCTTTCATATACTAGATCTCCCTGTGAATGAGATGCCTTGAGCAAGTATTCACATGAAGGGTTAAGGCTGAGTTTGGCAGTGTTTGGTTTACCTAGCAACAGACGCGCATGCATCAAGGTATACAAGTCGAGGATCAAACACTGGCCTGGAGCCTGTGACTGTATGTGTGTGAGAGAGAGGATGCAGAAATGGTGGCGTGGTCCAGAAGTGTTTGACGATGATGAGAGACAGACAGGAATTAATATGGGACTCATCGAGCAGGAATGAATGCTGATGGACTGTTGTGAGTGAAAGCAGTGTGTGTTGTTTAGTGCACTGCGCACTCCCCAGCAGTGAGATATTCTGCGTGCATGTTTTAGAGGGAAGTGAAATACTGTACGCTTTGGGAGGAGGAGCTGCTAAGCCTTACTGAGCGAACACATCTTTCTTATCCAACAGCCAAAGCCAAAACCAACACACACACACATGAACATTCACTCTCACTGCCAAGACAGCAATGACCACCATCTCTGCCACTGCGGACTTGCCCATTAAAGCTCTCTTTGCCCATCAAACTGTGTGAACGTCAATTCAACAGGCCACAGTTTGCAGCTGGCGTTCCCCACCAAAGGACCTGATTTCCTTTCCTCTGGGCCTAGTATTATCCCTCCTCTGATTCAGGTGGGCACATTCAGCTTTTAGCACCTCACAATGAAAAGGAAGTCACACACCTTGCATCTACAGCACTGATAGACTGGGGACAGTAGTGACTTTAAGCTCGAAGGCGAGATCCACAACTCACTGTAGTCCCTGATTCAACCTCTTCCTCACCCCCCTTCTGATCCAATGGTGCCTGAAGTTTCTGACGGGGAGGGTTAAAGGCTGAAATGTAGCACGGCTGGTGGGCCACAGGCCAGAAAATATGACGAGACATTACATATTCACATGTATATTTAAAGCATGCATAACCTTCCCAGGTTGTGATAATCACATTTTTTGTTGATCTGTCTGGTAAAAAGCCAGTTATCTCACATCACTCCTCCTCAAATTGAATTGAATTGAATTTCAGCCAAATAGAATTATGTAATCTTTCTCGTGAAGACTTGAAGTAGAAGGTTGTTTTTTGAAGAGCCTGTCCACCTAAAACTTCATATGCCTCTCTAACACATGCATGGTGCAGCGTGGTCAAAGCAGGGGGTGAATAAGAAGTAGCAGCATCCCTGGAGCAGTGACCCTCTAGTTGCTAGATTAGATTAGATTCAGATTAGATTAGATATAAGAGGGTCATTCTGCTATCCAGTTTGTTGGTGTTTACCATTACTAATTTCTATATTTCTCATGCGATGGAAATATGTTGAAACACCAGCAGTGACCGTAAATGAGATTCATCCACACCATCAACCGAACCCACCCAATGAAGGGTGTGGTGAGGCCTGTTTAGGAGAAAATACAGACAGTCCTTCAGAGGGAGCAGTGCTCTTCAATCCAGTAAACACAAGGTTAACTCGCAGAGCTCCAAGGCTTTCCCGCTCCGTTCACAAAAAAGTAGAGGAGAGTGGGAGAGAGAGAGTGAGAGAGAGAGAGAGAGAGAGAGAGAGAGAGAACGAAAAACTCACACACACGCACACTTACACTTCAAAGCCCTGTCATCTGGCACTGCGGAGAGCTGGTTTGAATTAAGTTTAATTCTCCTCCTCTCTCGTCTTTCCAAGTTCATGGCGAAAGAGGGAGTGGAAGGAGGAGGGAGGAGGAGAGAGAGAGAGAGAGAGAGAGAGAGAGAGAGAGAGAGATGGTGCCTCTGGTTTTCATTAGGGCCAATTTTCTTATCTTTTTTCTCCGTGCTTTCTGGAGACTCAGGCTTGATCCCCTGCAAATGCAACGTGGCACAGGCCAGCGGAGGAATGAGAAGGTGCTGGCCGCAAGGCACGCATCCCTCCCAAAGAAAGAGAGGGAAAGACAGAGAGAGGGAGAGAGAGAGAAAATGGGAGAGGGA
>OMLF01030641.1:15392-31219 GCA_900302615.1 Holocentrus rufus
CTACACACACACACACACACACACACACACACACACACACACTTATTAACACATTCTGAGAGCCCTGACTCCCCACTGTGCAAAAGCCCGCCTTCACATGTTCTCTCTCTTTCTTCTTCCATCTCTAGTCTCTCTCTCTCTCTTTCTCTCGTTTTCTCTCTATCACCTTTTGCTCTCCTCCATCCTCTCTCTTTCTCCATCATTGCCCTCCCTCGTCTCCTGCAGCGGTGATGATGGCATTCCTTTTGATTCCTGTGATTTTTTTTCCCTCCCAGCAAATAGACAGGGCAATGGGTGCTGATGCTTGTTGGCAGGGGGTGTCTTGCACTTCTGCAGAGCCTTGTAAATGTCCCTGGTAAAGGAAAAAGGCCTGGTATTTGTAGGTCTGACATTTTCTTACCCCTCGCAGGTCGACACCGTGACATCTGATATCTAATTCCAAAAGGCAACTGGATGTCAAAATCCACAGCAGTCAACTGGATAAACATTAGGGGGATACATGGTTTTTCACCAGCGCTGTCATCTAGTATGTGACAGCGCAGCAGAGCTGTTTCAGACATCTGCAACACTTAGAGGAGCCAGAAGGGAAGTAGATAAAAAAAAGAAAAGGTCAGAAAAGAAACAAACAAACGAAAATGACCTCATTTCAATATCTAGTCTCCTGCTGTGTCCGTGTGTGTAGAGCATTTTGATGACTGCGTGTCCTTTATGGTGGACCAGAGCATCATAAAAGCAGATGAAGACATGCTCTACATCTATCATCAGATATTTTGATGACATTATTTATTCCAGTATTATTTATTTATTCATTGGCTGATGCTTGTCCGCGGCACTGAGGCGCTGAAAAAAGGCAGCTCAATTTTTATTTCTTTATTTATTTTTTTGTAGCATGTTATACCCGTCATGCTGTGACAGGTGCCGAGCCTCCATTTGTAGCGTCATCTTGCTGGCTTCCATTGAAACGGAGTTGTCGCCTGTTGTGCGAACCTTTTTATTGGAGGTTCGAGAAGCTGAGTTGTGCCTGGAAGGCTGCCGGCCTGCGCTCCGTAGAAAACTGGGTGAGTGAACATGTGAATATGAAGGAGAAATGCTCAGTTTAAAATGCCTTGTCTTGCCTTTGAGCAATTTTTTTTTTACTGTTGGCACTCCAGTGGCCAACAATAAAAAGTAATAAAAAGTTGTACTGGGCAGCTTCCAGGTATGTAACTGTATAAATGTGATATTGCTGGATATTGCTAAAAGCATACTGAGTCAGCTGTCCCTGGATAAAGGTTAAAAGATATTGAAAAGATCAATAAATAATCAAACCATCAAGCAACCCATTGTTGGCATAATAGCATACAGCCTAAAGATACTCTTTTAAAACAAGTAACTTTTACAAAAGTCAAAATTTTGATACTTTAATGGAAAATGGCATAAAAAAAACAGGATGCTGTCTCACTGGCCACATTTCAAGTCATATTCAGTCATATTTTACCCTTCCTGGATAAGTGCTTGACCCTAAAGGCAAAGTCAGTCATATGATACATCACATTGACCCGCTGTGTTGCTTAATGACTTGCCATACAACGATTTGGAACGCCACCAGTGTCATTAATAACACCCATAAGTTAGCAAAGTAGGACACAGCCATGACTCAGAGGTCAATATATAGAGGTCATGGAGAGAAGGAGAGAGGCAGTAAGTGTCTGTGTGAGGGACAAATGAGAAAGCAACTCTGGGGGGAAGGAAGAAGGGAGAGAAAGAAGGGGGAAGTATAAACCATCTAGGAAAGTCCCTGATTAGTTAAAATGCCAAACATTCATTTCTGCAGCAAAATAAGGGAGTTAAGGAGATAGAAGAAATGAGGTAGAAAGATGAAGGATGTGGATAGATGGGTGGTAGAGAAGGAGGGCAGTTGGTAAGGAGGTAGGGAAGGAAAAGGGGAGTTTGGATTGTGGGATTAGGGGCTGGGGAGGTAGGGGGGTATTGAGGTAAGGAACAAGGTAGGTAGGTCAGGAGGTTGGTGGTTAAAGGACCATGTTGCTCCTTTCCTGACTTCTCATTAACACTCATGATCAGATCTGTTGATCATCAGTTGTGTGTGTACAGAAGACGCTTTGGTAGCTCAGAAGTCAAAGCTAACTTAACTCCCATGCATGTTGAAAAAAGTAGAAAAACAGCTCCTTAAAACTTGTTGGTACACATTGGTAATTCTATCTAATGAATCCTTGGCCATCATGTTCCCTTAAACTTTGCACACTTGAAAGGAACTATTTTTCCTCCAACAACATTCAAATTCTGCTCAGTGGCTCCTCAGCTTTGTTGTGAATGGTTGTGATTGACAGTGCAGAGGGCAGAACCCAACCACAGCAGATGTCAACGGTTGGCTGAAAGTTGCAAGGAAACAAGGAAACACTTTTCTTACCCATGAACTACAAACAGAGAGAGAGCATGCTACTCAGCCCAGCATACGCCTACTAAGCAGCTAGCTTCACAGCTAGCGAGGACACGTATGACTTGAGCACTCACAGTTAACAAGAGGACCAGAAAACCCTTGTGTAATGTGTAATGATTTATATTATTTTGCAAATTTTAAGTGATTAGAACAGTAAAACAGTAATTTTAGTGACAATACATGCTGTCACAAGATGACACTACATATGCGTAGCAACTTTAAAGTTTCATGGAGCAGTTTTTCCACATATTTTGAACATGAATGGGAGTGCACTGGGGTAAATTAGTCTTAACTTCTAATCTACCAAAGCATATTCACACTCACACCTCTGATAGGTGAAGAATTAAGTGAGCGGCTTGGAGAGTTTGGCTAATTGAGGACTACAGAGAGGTTCTGTGAGAGTGGAGACTTTGAGCTGGAAGGAGGAGAGAGGGAGCAATCAAGCTATAGAGAGAAACCGCTAACAGGATGGAGTGAGGGAGTAAAAGAGAGGGAAGGAGAAAGAGAAGCAGGAGGAGCCTTGGTGGCTTGACCTAGTGACATTCAGCGCTGTGTGGGAACTGTTCGTGCCCTTTCAGCTCATTTCTAATGGACCCTGTCCTGTGCACACACACACACACACACACATGCGCGCGCACACAGTCTAGCAACACATCCTATTATACATGCGTGACGTAGCTGAACACACATAAACTAAGACAGCCTTGCACTAAAACAGTACACCTGCATTTCCAATTGTACATGGTGTGCATCCTGACTTGTGCACATATATACACACACGTACAGACACACAAACACAGGATACCATCAAAGCAAAGACCTCAGGCGCCACTGAGTCCGACTAGGGACCGGCTCAGCGCTGGCATGGTAACAGTCACCATGTCGATGCCCAGGGAGATGACCCTTTTGTTATTCTCTTCTGTGATTGGTCCAGAGAGTCTGCACCCAACAGAGGCTGACTTGGGACCAGCACAGGAAAGCACAGTTTTAAATACAATGCTGGATCCTGTAATTGACATAGCATCTAAGTTATCTCTGCTTGTTCCTTTCAAATAATGTAACAGAGTCACGGCATGACACCACATCACATGGGGAACAAAGCAGCAACCAGTCTAACAGGCCCAGTAACATTTGGGCTGTTTATTTAGCTGGAGTCAGGGTAAAAGCATAGATTTCAATAATTTTGTTTGTTCCATGTTCTCTGCTTCTTTGATGTGATTATGAACAGATCCACAGCTCCCAGGCGTAAATGTGTGAGTGTAGCTGGTAAATGTGAAGCACAGAAGTACTGAAATGGAGCATTTGCCTTTAACAGGATCCTTCCTTCCTTGGATAAAAGTCACGATTTCCCTTTGCTCTTATTCTTGGTTGAAGGTTTTTGATCAGTAGCTCGTGGGGTCTAATTGCCTTGCTTCCTTGTACTTTCCTCATTTGCCCTTTTTTAGATTCTGGTGACTGAGGATAATCTTGTGCATGGACTGCTAAATACTAGCCACGGGCTAATAGGCCACAAATCCTTTCTTCCCATTATCTCTAGTGGAAAGCTGGGTTCAATGGTTTGTAATGTGGATGCAAAAATTTGTGACAATACAATTTGTTACAGTGAAAAAAACAATTGAATAAACATCGTCACTTTGGACTCAAATATCAAAGTGCATAATATAATAAGGATAATATAATAGCAATGATCAACACTGTCCATTTAACCTAATATTGAAATACAATATTGTTTGCAGATTTTTCAGGATAAATTAAAACAGTCACATTGTATCCTTGAGTTGAATAATGCAATAGATTATGTTACTCATCATACTTTTAACAGTTAAAGCTTAATTCCAGTTATTTTCAACCCGTGACTTTTCCAGACTTTAGGCCATTGTGTTGAAAATTTCATCACTTACTTCACTGTAGAGTTGCTGGAAATGCTGCTGGAGTGATTTTTTTGAACATATTAATGCTCACATTGCAATGTGACCTGCCTGCCTTTGATATCTAATCATCCACTGAATCTTACATGCACTTTCTTGCCTGTTAGATGTGTTATTTAGTGTGAGCGAGTTGGCAAGTAGCCTGTTCAAGAACTCTGATATTGCATTCATGTATTAGACCTTTCTGTCAATACAAATAACCAAGCAGGAAAACCAGTTCACATCAACCTCCTAGTGCTAATAGCCTTACTAATGACATTAATGACGGTTCAGTTCCATTGTGGTCTAACAGAGCCAGGGTCCTGCTTTTATTCATCTGGCTCACCAGAAAGACTCTGGTCCAATGAAATGGAACAGAACTTTAATTAATGTCATAAGTAGCACCTGTGTTTACTATTTCAAGTCAAAATGGCTGCTGTGGAAAAGTCCTATTGGACTTTCCAACCTTTCCAACCAGTAAAACTCATAAAGGACAAAATCATGTTCTTCCATTCCTTCCAATATGGTGTGAACACAGAAAAGGTGTTTTTTATTTTCTTTTTGGGGTTCAGCTGTTCGAGCTTGCTTTTTCAACATATATTGTCCGGCAATGAAATACAGCAATGCAAAGCTTCTACAGGGAAGTCAAGGCTGAAATTTTGAACACAATCAATCACCACGATGGCAGAGTTGACAAAAAATATGTCCCAGGCTGAGTTTGTTGAACATTTTGAGTGTGCTGGTGTCCTCAACTGGCGTTGCCTTGCTTTGATGCCGCCGTTCTCTCCTGCTCCTTGTAGCTAGTTTTCTCCACTTTGCAAGTTTGGCAGGGCCTTATCGATCCCTTGTTAGATCAAAGCTATTTAATCTATTTGTTGAACGCTGTTAAAATGCACCTCTGCACTGTCTCCCTTTCTTTCTCCTCCAAATACCGATTAGGAAACTGATTGTGTGATTTTTGTATGTCTGTGTGATTTGTGTAGCTCCGGGAGTATCATTAGTATGCATGTCTGTGTTGATGATGTGTGTGTTTCTGGCCAGTTGCCTTGTGTGTGTGTGTGTGTGAAAGAGAGAGAAAGCACCTATGGCCAGACTCAATCTCCCATCAGTGCTTTTCAAAGTGATTGCTCCCTTCATCTGAGGTTGGCTCTAACACGAAGGGATTAGCTTTGACCAGTCTTATGAGTGTGTGTTTCTGCATATGTGTTTCTCCATGGTGTGTGTGCATGTGTGCATGCACGTGAAGGGATAACCTGCCTTCTAAAATGTAATCTGAGACTTCCAAAGGCTCTTAAATCTTAGAATTCATTCTCTTAGATTCTTCTTGCCAAGGTAAAACTCCTTACACAGTTGAGCTGGCCAATATCTCTCGTTCTGCTCCCTCTGACTGAACTGTGACGACTGCATCAATATATCATTATTGTGATATGACTAGATGTTGTCTAAGAATTTGGGTATTGTAATATGGCGTAAGTGGTTTTAGAGGCTGCATTATAGCAAACGGATGCAATTTTCTGAACTTGGTCATTATATTATATTGGTCATTATATCCGCATTACTAATGATGATGTATTAAACATTTTATGTGTGTAAATATCATCAATATTCATCTCTACGATATCATCACAATATCAGTATCAGTGTATTTGGTCAAAGATATTAAATTTGATTTTGTCCATATCTCCCAGCCCTAATTGTAGGTATGCTGTTTTTTCACAGCAGGATGTTCCCGCTTCCTTAAAATTTTTCTTGCGTTTTCAGAGAATCCACAGCAACAGAGTAGTTTAAGACAGTTTAAATTAAACTGGACAGAACAATGAACACCTGAACTGAAAGGAACAGCAATCTTCTGCCGGCTTGTACCTCACACCAGCACAAAAAAGGAGCCGTTTTGAGTGGAGCACCACACTGTCTGATACTTGAGTTCAAATGAACAGTTTAGTCGGGTCCTGTTGGAAATAATCTCCAAATCCTCTCCACATGGTCAACATAGTTGTGTTTGAGTGAGTGTTACTGGGTTGCAGCCCTCATAGATGAGCACAGCAGACCATTAGACCAGCTATTGCTGATAGAACACAGTATCTGGAGCTTCAGATACTAAAAATAATGAGAGTCACCCAGTGCTGTCAGCTTTCAGTGAAATTGCCCACACTAATGACACTTAGGCTGTTTGTGTCAAGCCTGCTTGGACCGAAGACAAGAGTGCTCTGCTATTACTTACCTTCCCCTCCACTTAATGACTGACACACACACACACACACACAGACACAGTGGTGGTGCGGATTCGGTGCCCTGCCAGTTAATTAAAGCTAGCGAGGGGCTGATGGTGCTGCGCTTTGCTCCGAGCGGCCACTCCACACTCCTACCTACCACCCCTCCTCTCTCACCTGGAGCAGAGTCAATGCTTCCTCTTTGTTTTTGTTTTTTTGCTCAGTCACTCTCTCACACACAGGATCAAACACACACAAGCGCAAATACTCATGCACACCAACACATACACACATGTAGGTATGTGCAAACATGCTCAAACACATGCAGAGCGCACTAATTCCCAACTCCTGCCAAACTTTCCATCTCACGCTTCTCGGTTCTGTTCTCTGTTTCAAAGCTGCCTCTCTCACACCCCCGTCCCCCCTCTCCTCCCTCCAGGGCTGTACAGGTTTTTCTTTTCAGCATTGGAGAAAGAGGCCAGTGGACAAGCTTGTTTGCTCATGTTATGGTTTTTTCTCTCTGGCAGCCATTACAGCAGAGATCCTTTGTCTTGTCTGGGGGTTCTTGTTTATGTATGTACCACCCACATCCTCAGGTGTTGGATGGATGTACCTGCTGCCAAGAATTTCGGTTGTTTTTCTGGTTTTATTTATGCCAGAGAAATACATAAACAGTAGCTTGGGCATGAGGGTACCTCCAAGGCAGCATGAAAGCCTTCCCATACCCATGTTCTTTAGCCTTAATCACATGGAACAAGTGTTGGGATTTCATGTAATTCATGAACGACCAACCTCAAACACATTTGCACAGGATAATGAAATTCCAATGAAATCAAATCACCGTGAAGGATGCAATTGCAGCAGGTCATGACTTTACAATTTGTCACTGCCTGATTTGGCAAAGCCATGTGACGACCTCTTCAGGGTCTGTCCAATGTATGCTGGGACAGGGTTCAGCCCACTCCTAGCTCTAATGAGGAATAAGCACGTATTGAAATGGATGGGTGGATGAATGATGTAGCAAAGCAAAACTTAAGAACTTACAAAATTAAATGATAAAGGCATTCGAAATCTATAGATATATGTAGATCTATAGATATTGTGCATAAAGAAGAAGAAATTGTTGTTAGTAACAAATTGCAGCTGAGTTAAGTTTTATGCACATGTGACTGGTATGATCAGGGCACCGCTGTCCTTTCCAAAATAGAGTTGGTAGTTTGTGCTGGAATTTTCAACAGGCATGGCAAATCTGCACTTGATTAAACCACAGACGATTTCCGTAATTACCAAAAACCGCTGGATGTCCCAAGGTAATATTTGTCCTGTGTGAATAGGGCATGTATCTCTTGCCCTCTATTGCAGTTTTCTTCTTTCTTTCCCTTTCTCCCTCCTGCTCTTAGTCTCTCTTTCTCCAATTTCTCCAGTTTGATTGACTGTATTTTGTTGTATTGTTTGAATCTTGTACCACCGCACTCCTCCCAGTCAAGCCTAGAACTGTATGAAATCTTAGAGCTTAAACGCTGTGCACTGTATTCTGAGAGGCAGAATTTATTTAACTTGAGAGACAGATTTCATTTCTGCATACTAGTGCACCTCCAGAGAATGGCTGAGCTGCGCTGTAATTAAAATGTGAGCTCCAACCCTTAACCTTGTCTCTTTCTGCATTAAATCTGTAGTGGTAAGCAGCAGGCAACCACTGGGAATATATGACAGGTAATTTTAGCAGGCGAGGCAGAGGTAGAAATTTTTACTCTGTGGATTCAGCATTGTCGCTCCTTTGGGAATAGGCAGTACAGTCAAGGTGAGCAGCTTCCATTGAAACTCCGCGCTCTGTCCTACAGATCTCCTTAAGTTAATGGACTTTGCACGCATTTGCCCTTACCTGGCTGTCCACCACTCCAAATACATACAGTGACCCTGAACGCACTTTCATGAAAGATTTAGAAGTGACCAGCACTCTCGTATGCTGCCTCAGCTGACAGAGTATTTGACTGGCAAGACTGCCGGTCAAGAGTGGGCATTGATTGCTTTATGCTTTTAAGGCGCTGTAACTGACGAGGATGGCATCTTGAAGTGGTCACCTTGTTATCAAATGGCAGGAGCCCCCATGGGAGAAAACTTGCAGGATTACTGCCTATCTCTCTGGCCATTCCTTCCCCTTTCCATCAGCTGCAGTTTCGGAGTGGAACTTCTAAACGTTGTTTGGACACTTTGGATTTGCAAGGTGAGGAGCTCTGAAGGCACTTGGAGAAAAGGTTGATGCATCACATGCTTCTCTATTTGTGAAGTAAAAATACACTAACTGTATGTACTTCGGAAGTGCTGAAAATGAGTAGCGAAATAAGGCGGATATCCAGTCATTTCCTCACTTCTATATCCCCTGTGAAGATGTAAATAACTCAAAGCGTAGCCAGCTAGCTGCTGTGCAGAAATGGAAATTCGAAGATATTTTCGATTCAACTCTTTCAGAGCTTTGCTAAACTCATTCTGCGACAAGAGAGGTTCCTCCTTGCCGCAGAGACATCTTTTACGTCTTTGGTTCTTTTTTCACCGGTTTCGTTGGTATATCATCCATGCTAGCTAGCCGTCTTGGTTGTTTCCGAAGGGAATACGCTTTCCTGAACCCTGTGTTGTGATTGGTCGAATACTTGGTCATGGTCACGTACATACTACTAGAGACTAGTATGGACAAGATAGACAGCACAATGTGATAACCTGTGGGAGAAATCAGCATGTTGAGGAGGTAGCTTATGCATAACCATGGATGGAGCAGCTTGATTGAGTAGGCTAGATTACAAAGTTGAAACACACTGGATTTATCTTTAATCCCTCACTGGTTTATTCATTAACATTTCAACTTGATCTTGCTCAGTTTATTCATGAAGAGTTAGATTTCGGTTTGCTTTCTTACTGGTTTATTCAAGGTGGTTTCATTCTTCACATGTTCTCTTAGCGGTTTATTCAGCAAAGCTTTGACCTCGGCTTGTCTTTGATGAGGTCTTTAAAGGCCGGTCAAGTTCAAAACGTTTCCAGAGAGACCAATAACAGATTTTGCTGAGGTCAACATATTGCTGAATTCACAACCAAGAAGGGGACATTCTTCCAGTGTGTGAGGCTATCTTTTCCCATTTCACAGGTCAGCAGGTCATCAGCCTGCTCTGACAGGTTTCCATTGCTGCTTGCCGAGGCAGGTGGAGGCGCAATACAGAAAACTCCAAAATAATTTGAGTGATATTAACAGGTTGCGACTGTATACTTAAAAGCCTCAGGCACCAGGAGCTTGTGTTTTCTTTGGTGGCTGGCTTCCCAGTCCCTCTGTCAGAACCATTACAATTCTCATCTGTATCAGTCAGCTCCATCTCCTCAGTCATCCATCAGTTAATCAGTGTGGAGCTAAAGTGTCACAGTGCACAGTGTCGCCTCGATACTGCTGGGCCTGACCAACTGCAGTCACAAATACCTGCAGTAAAATCACTCATTTTCAATGGGATTTGGCAGGTGGCATTTGCCATGGCCATTATGAGGAAGTTCGATGGACAGCCTGAAAAACGATGAGACAACGTTGTTCTTTTTTCATTTTTTTTCCCTTCAGATTTCCTGGATTGAAATTATGTTGTATTGATGTGCTCCTTGGCCCCAACGCCCACCAGGTCATCCAGGAGCATTAATCTGTTTTCCAGACCTTTAATCGTCAAGTCGGCGAAAATACATTTGAATTTACAGCAGCAATTCAAAGGCAGAGTCTGTGCTGAAGGCAGATTCACACATTTTGACCCTTTAGAGATATCCTCAGACAAGACTTTTGTGTTCTCGACCTCTGAACAGCTCAGGGTTTCAGATCCTTTAACTCAAGGTATTTCCAAACACTTTAGCTATAGAGAGTTAAATGTATTACCCTTTTGCTTTCCCAGCCCAGATTTTCCAAACCCTTTTGGGGATTCAAACCAACAGCCTTCCAGTCTCACTTCGCCAACCTTCTATTGATTCCTCTAAACTGCTCTGAACAGCCCAACGTCTGCTCTGCTATGATATATCCCGCTAGTCTTCCCTCTGTTGAGCGGTCTCATTACCTTTAGTCACATTCCCAAGGATGTATGACTCAGTTAAATCTGAGCACAGTGAAATATTGATTTGAGATGTATCGCTTTTTAACCCGTCGAACTGCAGTCTGCAGCTCCCCCACTGAAATGGTGTCATTATGCATGTTTTAGGAGAAACTCACTAGAATGATGTGCCATTTTGTGGGCGCATCCAAAATGTCTGAGCACTGAGAGAGGTGTGTGTATATCAAATACGTGAGGTCCCAGCTGGAATTGAATCCTCCAACCTTGGCAGTGACGGTACTCGACTCCATGATTTACACAGGGACACAGCGCAGACAGGCAGGGGAAATGTGTTCATGGGGACGCTATATCGCCTTGGCCAACTTTAAATTCAACTTCTCTTCCCCTACTGTATATCAAAGCTGTCAACCTCAGGGCACCTTCAGTGCCTTCACCCCTCACTTTGAGGTCTAGCTTCCTCTGAAATTTTCTTTGCTTTCCTCGGGCCTGACTACTCCCAATAATGGCGGTCTGTAATTGAATCAGTCGGGTATTGGATGAATTCCTGTATATATAGGATCCTTCAGTTCCCTCGCCACCAGTAGTTATCACGAAACCCCCTCCCTCCGACCCCCCAGGGCTGGCACTTCCTCCACATAGTCCCCCGCCTCAATAACATTCCTCTGTGAGTTTTCATCATCTCAACCAGGGAAGGAAATTGTTTTCCTCTCGTCTTCAAACTCATTTAGAGAAAGTTTTGGTGTTTTCTGCCCTGTACCCTCCCCGGCTCCCACCTGCCCCCCTTCCTCACGCCCCCTCCTGCTCAGATTTAGAGGCCTAATGACAAGACCTTCCTCTCGTTAATGTCCATCTTCCTCCGCACCATGGCAATTACCACCCTCTATCTACTGTGTGACGGTAATTTCATTTAGCCATTAGCGCTATTCCGACTCCTCCTGTCTATGAGCTTATCACCCCTTCCATTCCTCGCCAGAACCTCAGCAGCCAAGCGCCACTTATCGCCATGTGTCATCATGGGGATACACATACACACCCAAGCAAATTGTCTGCCCGAGGCGATGTCATGCTGTTAAATGTTGTGCCGCTCTCTCAGCCAGATTTTGCTTTCCTAGAACCAACTTTGTCAACCAATTTCTCATGCTGTGAGATTCTCTTGTTTCAGTCAAATATTCATTTAACTGCATTTGCGTAATTCCCCCTCTAACACTGATCATACATTTGTGATAGCACTCCTTTTGTATAGTGGCAAGTCTGCTGCAGCTATATCCCAATGATACTGTAACCTAGCCCTGTTGAGACTGTAATCTCCAATCAGATATGTGCTATTTTTAACAGGATACAGTATGTCACACAAATCAGGGCTGGGTTCAGTTTCCACTCCACTTTATCCTGGAGATTCAAACTGGACCTTGAACTTTTTTACAGTAAAATTTCCAGATTTTTGAGTCCAGCAGAAATTGAGTTTAAAAGTAATTAACCTCCATTCCTGATACAGATCTGATCTCCTGATGCAGATACAAACAAAAATCTGCTCACAGTTGAATAAAGAGTCACATTTGTATTTCAGTGTTGTCCAAATGTTTGAAAGTGATGAGAATTAAAGGAAATTCTTAACAGCTTTAATCAGTTTGTGAATATATACATCACCTTATATTTTGCAAATAGTCATAAACATACAGTATATACTTACATGTCATTGTGAAATGAAATGTGATGACAGTTCATAGCATCGATAGTGGTCAGTAAATTTCTATCAGTATATTTTCTGACTGCTGTTGTATATTTTAGAGAAGACTAAAGGTCAAGCTCTTAATCGTCAGGTGAAGGCTGATGACTCACAGTGACTGTAGATATTAGCATTTATTTCCCCCTCCAAGGTGCTGAGTGGGCCTAAACCATGCCAGGAAAATGGCAGGTACCTGCGTTCAATACACTTCATCACTCATTTAGTCAGTTCTATCGCCCTATAAAGTAAAGAAATCCTCACTGTCTGAATAGTGAAACTGCTGACTTCTGACATTAGAGTGTGTCTCCTCTTCTGAACCCGCAGATTTGAACTATATATTTTTTTTTATTGCAAATATGGGTAGAATTTTTACTGATTCAAAAGCATACATGAGCAACAAATCACAGATGGAAAAAAGTAACAATATCAGAGCATGAAGGTGCAAGGTTTGATCCTTGCAGTAGCCAGTGTGCACAGCCCTGATAAACTGTCCTTGTATAAGAAAGTGGACACCTGTGAAATGCATACATTTGCATACATTTAGTGACTTTACTCCCATCCATTTTGAACCTGCAAGAGCAAGTTCAGCCCAGCTCTGTGCTACTATTGTTTGCCAAGATGCACATCATGCCAATGTCTGGAATTGGACAGATTTCAATTCACCGTTTGTCCACTGAAATCAACAGGAATTGACCGATTTTAAGAATGTGGAGGGAAATGGGAGGAACATTCACATTTTAAGTCCCTGGAATTTTCTAAAAATTAAAATTAGGTAACTTTTTAACTGGAACCTGGCCAAGCATAGCCTTCTAAATTCAAGGAGTTGTGGTGAAATATTGATAACTCTTAGGAACTTTTAGGTAATGCTACTTTTTTATATATGTCAATCTCCTGGTAGAATTTACAACTCTAATTGTGAAATAAGTTCAAAATGGCTGCAGGGCAAATGAGGTCGCGTCTCAGAAGGATATACAATGCAGTGATACAGCAGCAACAAATTCCCAATCAAGTCAGTCTGCGATATGGCAAATGGGTACTGCAAATGACTAGGAAACAAAAAACAATCTTATTAATAAACTGAATTTCTTTGTATATATGTGTTACCCAGAATTACAAATAGATCTGTGTGCACTTGAAAGAGAACTTCAGCACGGCAACAGGAGGGAGTGGTGGAGAGGATAAACAACAGCTCTGGGGGGAGAGAGAGAAAGAGACAGAAGGCAATGTCTCAGAGGAGAGAGAGAGAGAGACCACACAGGATGACACACACACACACACACACACACACACACACACAGACACACATATGAACACAGACACCCAAGGCCAGCCGGGGAAAGGCCGAACGTGTGTGTTTATGTTCTTCCTGACAACAGCGGGGCCTCCTTGGGGAGAGCTCACAACCTATGTGCCCGTGTGTGTGTGTGTGTGTGTGTGTGTGTGTGTGGGAGTTTAGGAAAGCTCACCACCTTATCTCCCCAACAAGACTTAATGGGGTAATGGAAACCTCCTAGTGCATGCTGGGAATGAACAAAACGAAGGCACAATGTTACTGAGGGGAACAACCAGGACTTGTTTACACCGACGGCTATATGCGCTTCAGTTTTTTGTTTTGTTTTGTTTTTGTTTTTTAATTATCACAATTTTTCTCAAAATGAGAGCTCCACCATAATGAAAAATATAACACCTATTAGCAGACTATTGAATATTCTGGAGCATATGGCTCAGGACGGCTGAGAAAATATAGTGGAGTTTTATTGTACTATCAAATTAATAGTTGTAATGTAGAATATGAGCATATTGTTGCTGTATTGTATTATTATTATTATTATTTTTATTATTTTCACAGTATACAGCAGAATAATCATTTCAAGCATGGATGTGAACTCTAGTCCAGTGAACATCAATGATGTTCTCCGAATGGATTTTATTGTGAAAAAAAAAAAAAAAAAAACAAACTTCTTACATGGGTACTTCTTCTTGTAATAAGACCCATGTTAGTTTAACATTAAAGATGATTACATTTTCTGTGCAGTATACACATTATGACCCATAATCCGGTTTCACCATTGCTCTAAGTCTCTCTCTCTATAAGTAGGAGTCTTTTTAAAGCACTGGGTTCCATAAGAGCAGCCTATCGTTAAGCCCTATCGAACACACTGCTTAACGCTGCGTCGATTTTTACTTTCCCTCGTTCAACATGCGAGCTCATTTCCAACCCAATTTCACAGCCGTTTGAATTGGATAGATTTGACTCCGTCCACCGAGCCCCCCGAGTGGCTTCCCCCTCGAGCTAGGGGCGAGAGGGAGAGAGAGAGAGAAGGTGAGAGGGAAAGAGAGTGGGTGGTACAGAGTTGTGAAGTGAGAGAGATGAGGTGGAGGGGGCAAGAGAGACTAAAACACAGGAACATGAGAGAGGGAGTAAGAGAAAGAAAGAAAAGAATAGAGCACAGAGAATGACAGAGTGTATTTCAACATGTTTTCTGATATTGGCCTCTTATTAAAAATCGGATATCAGCCGATCAGTGTCAAAAGACATGATGAATATGATGCTGTTTATTTGATCACATTTTTACTGTACATAAACCAGTACTGCACTGGCTCTCCCTTAATCTGAATTTATCTTTTATTTATTTATTTATGACATTTTGATCTGATTTCACCTGCATGAATACAGTTTTATTATCAATATCCTCATGGAGAGTCTGTCAGGTATTTCAAATGTGGTTTCAGAGTAGAGAAGCTGAATACTTGCTTTGTGTGTGAGTATTTATTGGCATAATAATCATAGTCAAATTTCAAAGTATTGACTATCAGCACAAAATATCAGGTACTGGCAACTTGGCAGGACAACAATAGCATCATTGCATTGGCCGTCATAAACCTTATCAGTTGCTTATCATCTGTTTATAACACAATAGGTAAAAAGAAAGAAATAGCAGGCAGTGGTTCAATGAGGTTTTCCATAATGAGTGTGAGAAAATTCAAAAGTTTTTGTTTTCGATTTTTTACAGGATTATTTGTTTATGATCAAGTTTTACAGTCTGTACCCTCTCTTCTAATCAAATAATAGAATAATTTGATGAATAGGCACAACAATAACAATTTTATATAACTCTTTACAAAATGAGTTACAAAGTCCTGCACAAAATCGAGATAAAACAAGACAAAACAACAGATGAATTAATCAAATGTAAAATGTGATTGGCAGCCAGTGTAATTTAAGTTGGAGTGGTCTCAGTCGTCTCTCAGTGTGCTTCTGCTTAAAAGCCCCGCTGCCAGCTGGAGACTGACTGACTGAGAGAGGAATAAAGTGAATTACAGTAATCACATTTGGAGGAAATGAAAGCACGAATAACTCTCTCTAAGTCAGGGAAGGTGAGACCAGGCCTGATCACAGAGATGACCCAGAGCTGATAGAAGCAGGACTTGACAAGCGCTTTGACCTGCTCCTCAGAAGACGGCGGCAAAAAATTACGCCCA
>OMLF01030643.1:19320-41731 GCA_900302615.1 Holocentrus rufus
TTATAGTTTCTATATTCGATTCATCGCTTCTCATCTATCAAGTAAAATGCTAAATATTTGCTTATTCCAGCTTCACTAAGATGCTAAGATTTGCTTACTTTGCCAACTTCCCAAAGAGTATTCCTTACTCATTTTGACACTTATGCGACACTTTTTGATACTTAATAGCAAAATGATCAATCAATTAATTGAAAAAATAGACTGACAATGAAAATAATCATTAGATGCAGCTGTACTATGCACTATTCCTAAGAGATTTCAACACTGAGGACAAGATAATATTTTTAAGAACTGAGTCATGAAGTTCAGGTTGCAAATCTTTTCACACAGTGAATATGTGACATTTCAGAATGAAGCCCTTCATTTTTTTCCCTCTTTTGTCCAAGGTTATAAAATGCGATGTCAGGCTGGAGAATACATGCATATATGCTCTATTAAATCCTAATTGATTTTCATACACAACGAAGAGGAATGACGGTGCGGAGACGCCATCGCTCCTCTCCGCTCGGCCTCAGATATTTGCGTCAGGCTAAAGTAGACAGATATCCATCACGTTCTCCAGATGATGGAGCTGGTCTATATCTGGAAGCCACCAGAGGGAGAGGGAGAGGAACAACAGATATATGGGTATCAAATGAAGGCATTAGGGAATTTGAGTGACACAAACATGTTATGAGAGATGAGCAACATCTGGTGCAATGGATCTTATCCTCTGGCCCACAGTCGTTACTTTGAGTTCAGATATAGACGCTCCCTATGCACATTTGCCATACTAATCTTAGCCCTAATTCCTACGTATCCTCTGGCTTAATGGCCTCTTTAGAGTATTAACATTTCAACTTTCTCCGCTTGTTTTCAGCGTGCTGCCATGCTGCCGTTCCTCCTCAACACAGTCGCAGTGCCTTTCTTATTTATCAGCGCCGATTTAGCGCACAACATGGGATTCCAAATTGTTTGCTCTGTTTGAGTGGCATTTCAAGGGATTTTTAAGAGCATCTTGATTGAATTTAGGTATTAATGCTATTACAAACAACAACAGGAATTAAGTGAGATTTGGGTTACATTTCTGAATTATTAGAGCGCAGTCCCAGAATAAGGTGCAAAGCAGCAGTCCAAAGTTAGAATAATTACATAATTGAAGGCCAGACACTGGTCTCCATACAGAGTAAGCTGTTTATTTTAGGTTATATCTCCAATATATTTCAGCAGTTTACCTTTTTCACTATGTTATGACAGTAAAAATCAAATAGAAGCAGGTGTCCATAATTGGTTATGTCATATTCTCGGCCCCCAGTGACTCTTGCTAATCTAATCATACTTTTCTCAACCAAAGTCAGTAATAAAATATAAAGATATGCAATGCACTGGTGATATAACCTAAAATGCAGAGCCGACTTTGTATAGCGAGAAGTGTGAAACCTTCATTTATTTAAAGATTGCACCTTTCCACACGTACCATCATGCACATACCGAGTGTTGTGCTTCTTTCTGAGGATTGCCGAGTGCATTTGTTATTCTGCAGTGGTTCTTTGCTGATTTTGAAGTGCATTATTTTGTCCCTTTCAAAACACACACAGGCAGAG
This sequence comes from Holocentrus rufus, assembly GCA_900302615.1. Lineage (NCBI taxonomy): Eukaryota > Metazoa > Chordata > Actinopteri > Holocentriformes > Holocentridae > Holocentrus > Holocentrus rufus. The sequence continues at coordinate 20,904 of OMLF01030643.1, forward strand.
CGCGAGGAAGAAAGGCCGAGTGCAATAGAAGGGGTGAGGAAAGGTGGTAGAAACTGCCTACGACAAAATGAGCGCAGTCCCTGAACTAAACCCAGGGGATTGAAAGTGGATTGAATGCATCTCACTATATATAGACAGCCACTGGCAGCGAGCGAGAACGATAGGGAGAGGGAGAGAGGGGACTTGGAGCGAGTCAACGACCGGGACGGCGAAGAAGAAAGGGAGCACCAGGGAGAGAGAAAAAGAGCAGTGGTGTGTTACCAGCTAAGCACTGGAGCTTTCAGGCCTCCCCCCGCCCCCCCCTTCTCCCCATTATACCATTACAGGGGACTGGGGGTCCTGCTTTCAGCCAGCCACAGAGCTCGCTGGTCCAGAGCCAAGTGCGCTGGCTGCCCCGCCGAGTGTGCCGCCGCCTCGCTCCACCATCAACACCAGGAAGTGAACACAATTGGAGGAGCCGGGCATAATTCCTGGACGTCGAGCAAGAGGGCACCGGGTTCCCTAGGGGTTAAAATGCCTTAATCTTTTTATCCTGCGCTAGAGAGGACTATTCACAGATTTGATACACTCGCTCTAAATCCTTAAGTGGCATGTGAGGGCAAGGCTGAGCGGAAATACACACTAACAGATGAACACTGGCGTCCGGCCAAGGCGGTTAGAGCCACAAAGCCCCAAATCTACTATGTATAGATTCTAATGTATATCACAGCTTGGGGGTGATCGTTCAAAGTTCACTTGAAGTTCAGCTCATCCACTCAAATGCTGTGAACAATCTTCATCTTCACAAGTCTCATATCTTGTTATGAAAAAAAAACAGCCAGTGGGATGAGATAATCCCACTTGTTTCCAATGCATCTTCACTTGTTTCTGGATTTTTTGGTGGGGAACAAGGCAGAATAAGGCAGATCAGCCCATTAGGATCAAGAAAACGACTTGATTCAAGAAAATTCTGCAATCAAGTTGATCAGCATGGGAAACAAGCGGGATTATCTCGTCCAATTGACAGATTTTTTTTTTACCCTGTTGGAAGAAAAATAAGATTTTAACACTGAATATGAGACTACAGTGCCTTGTTAATATGGAGGGTTTTTTCAATGCAAGAACAGAATTTAATTTGCCAATAAACACATTCTTCATTATAATGTTGAAAACAATACATCGTCTGAGGGTTTTATTCAGCACATCTTTTCCCCTGCAAGCATCTAAATTCCTTCCTCAACCCTGCTCTTTCTTGGTACTCACTGGCATACTTGCACACATCCTCAGCATCCCCAGCTCCCTAATGAGGCGTGATCACTGTGTTAAACTGCTAATTAAAATCAGATATTAAAGCCTACTACCCATAATCCCTCTTGGCTTGCGCTACAAACACCAGGCTGGCTGTCGCCTGGCATTATGCTCCGACAGATCCCAGGCAGCAGGGCAGCACGTCACCCGCCTCACCTTCAGAGAGCAGCCAGCGTATCGATCAGCAGCTAATCTTTAAACTCTGTAATCTGGGCCATCATAAGTCAAAGGCTGGGTTTGCTAAAACTTTGATTTCCCCTCCCCAGTCTCTGCGTGATGCAACTGTGGTTGCATGTAACGTGCCAGAGAGGATCTACATAAGCAAACAGACGACAGAAAACTGCACGTCAGCACTGCACATATCTGAACAGAGAGGCTCTAATTTGAACAAAATGAGGGCAACATGTCAGGGAATACATTACGATTCCACAGTCTGTGAATGATCCGGGCTTCACAGAACAGCTGTTGGACCATTATGAAGCATACACTAATTATCTCCCATGCAAAATTGATGAGCCATTGATTTCTGTGCTTCATAAGGTTTTAGGTCATGGAAAGTACTCTGGTTTCACATGTTAAGGAAGGTGCAGAAATCATTATTGTTTACGACAGAGAGGCAAGACTTGGGTTAAAATAGGCTTGGGTGCTATCCAAAATGTAATATCACCAAATCGTCTCCTCATGATATTCAATATTATCGCGATACTTTGATGGGGGCGTGAGAGGGCCGGCCTGCAACAAGCTGCAGTGGCAACGGACAATTTAGTTAAATTAAGTTAAAACAATTAAGTCTGAAGCAAAATCTATATTACATCAAGAAAAGAACCAGGCTATAGTGTTAAGACTGCATTTGTTGCCAGTAGTCTAAGAAGCTAATCAACTTGTTTCTGGAATTTTCTCGAATCAAGTGACATTTTCTTGATCCTAGTGGGCTGATCTGCCTTATTCTGCCTTGTTTCAACAGATTTACACTTGTTCAATGAAAAACTCCTGAAACAAGTGAAACAGCATTGGAAACAAGTGGGATTATCTCATCTTACTGAAGGATTTTTTTTCCACTTGTTTGAAGATTCTAACGCTGAATATGGGACTAAGTGACTTGACAGCATGGAGATTTTTGCAGTGTAAGATCTAAAGTCTTGCATTGTCATTGTGTAGAGGTCCAGGTGTGGGTTGGACAATCGTGCATATGGCCACAAATATCACAATATTTGATATTATCAGATATCAGTCCAAGCTTTAGTTTGGATGATTTGTGAGTGTGTGTTTATGTGCCTGGGCTTGTGTGCACTTCCATGTACTTTTGTGTTTGAGTGTGTGAACATATTGGAAGTCCAAAATGACTCCATCCTCCCACCACTCAAATCCATTGCAGCTCCAGAAAAGCTCTTCCCCCCTGCCATTTTCCAATTAATATTCTCCGCTGTTAGACTGGTCAAGACCTCAGCAATCCTCTGTCTCTCCTGCTCAAGGCGATGCAGAGCTGAGGGCATGGCTCCAAACAGACTCAGGTCTCCACGGTGGAGAGTAGGGGTGAACTCTGCACCTTACTCTGCTACCTCATTAGCCTGCATACACACTGGCATCTGTTCTATCATGAACCCTAATATGACCGGACGAAATCTGAAAATAAGTGCTTTCACCGGACCGCGTGGGATTAGACCTGGGATGACCGAAGTTCGCCGACCGCGCGGCCCTGTTCAGTCTTCGTTCATTTAGAAAAGGAATGCAAATTCGATGCAGAGGAATAACCAAATGAGCTTTCTCAGGTGGGACGGGGGCGGGGGGGTTTCGTTGTCTGATGGTTTTTATGGTGTTTTTCTGCTGGAAGAGGAGAGAACTTGTCAAAGTAATGGTGGAGACAGACAGAAAGAAGAAGAAAAGATGCAGGGGGAGAGACAGAGAGCCGCTATCAAAAAAAAGCAAAAGGAGTCCAGTGATGGAGACGGCTATTGAAAGATAAAAAGGCAGTAAAGAAAGCAAAGATATACAACTGATGAAATAAGGAGACATAGAGGGACCGGGCCAGAGAGAAATAAAGTTGACAGACAGAATCAGAGGGGTCGTTGAGCACAACGGGGATACGGGGGCCCCGCTCAGCTGGAGGGACTCTGGCGAGGACGAAGCCACCTATCTTCCGGTGACAAGCGGCAAATGGGGGCCCATTACCTCGCGGAATGCTAATGCCAAACTTTGGGCCCCGGGGACTGGCCCCGTTCCCCAAACACAAGGAGAGCAGACCTGCCAGGGCGCATGCATGACAGCCTCCATTCACACCCACAAGTGCAAGAGATAATAACCGTATAAATCACAAGAGACTCTTACGCTCTCGCTTTTCTCTCACTCCGTCTGGACTCTCTCCATCCGTCTCTTGTGCGCTCCTCATTGACGCCGTCCAACGCTCGCTGTCCCCTCGCCTCCTGCTTTTCCCTCCTGCTCCTTATTGTGTCGTAACACACACAAACACACACGTCTTCTCCCTTTTCTGCTCTATTTCACTGACAGATTCACTGCAAAAAATAAAAAAGCCAAGACAACTGTTGAACATCATTCATTTTGATTGATATGATATAGTTATGTATGAACATGTAACTATATGTGTCTATTTATTTATTCATCTATGTATTTACATTGTAAGATTGGGCGATATAATGATATATCAATATTGTGATATGAGACTAGATATGGTTTGGTATTTTGAACATCCTAATATTATAAGACCTGAGTGACATGCACTTTTCTGAATTTATTAGACTGTTGTTCTGTTCTGGACCTGCTTAGTCCTCTACCTGCTTGGTTGATATTGTAGTGTTTGATTTTGTCCAGCCAGCCATTGCTATTAATTTGTAATATAGAAACCAAACCATTAGGTCAGGTTAGGTCAGGTTTTGAATGTCTCCTGCCCCTCGGAGCCCTGTTATAGGGTATTATGTGTCAGAAATAGGAAATTGGGGTGAGGAGGGGGATTTTGTGACATATGTACTTGTAAGGAAGGGAGGGATGAGTTGAAAGGAAGTGTCAGGTTGGATTGATGAGTAAAAACATTTGTGTTTTTTTTTTTTTTTTACAGCGTTGAGGCTGATAGAGGTTGTTTTACTGTCATTCTTGTCAAGGGGGATACAGGGGCACCTAAATTTACCATGAATGTTGCTATTAATGTGCCTTAGTATTTTTAATCAATTACTTAAACACTGTTTTTAACTCATCGATTACATTATTGTTTTTGTTATCACAGAATTAAGAAAGGTCCCCTGTTGCTGTTTTGTAACATGATAAAAAAAGAAAAGGAAATAATAATTTGGCAGAAAAAAAAGAAAATCATTCAAATTGATTAAACAATTTCTGCTAATTGTATATTGTATGGACAAATAGTCAACATAGACTGAAGTGAGCATTATGTGCAATAATGGGTTTAAGTAATACTTAAGAAAACAAGTCAACAGTTCAAAAGATAGTGAATGTGGATTCTCCTTTTGCATCTGCTCGTGCACTCAGTTATATGTTTTATAGAAATTAACAGCTCCGAACATTTGCATAACCGCACATTAACCGCACCGAAAATTAGTTAATTAAAAGCCTGTATTCTCTTTTTAGAATTCTTTTGATCAGTACATTTCCTTTCATGCAGGCCTCAGTCGGCAGCGGAGAAATTAGATTTTCAAGATACCTCACGTCCAAAGTGTTGATTTTTTTTCTTTTTTTTTCTTTTTTCTTTTTTAGCTGAGGGAAAAAGTCACGGGAAAAGATGAAGAGAGAGAAAGCGAGATACTCGGGCAGAAAGGCAGACTTGTCTCTGTGTCCCCTCAGGCCTGTGGTGTGGGCCCTGACTCTATTTGACATCGAGATGCAGTGCGGAGAAAGACAGAGAGAGTGGGGAGAGGGAGAGTCACAGAGAGGGAGACATCAGAGCCCTCATGCCTCCAGGGGCTGTGTAAATGTGAGTCATGCCATGATGGGGCGACTTGGTCAGGGCAGCTTCACCCATATAACTTTTATTTCGCTGGCACGGTTCATACAGTTCCAACTTTCTCACTCCTTGTTTTTTTTTTTTTTCCCGAGCGCAGATAAAAATGCCAAAGTGGAATGACAAACGCGATGTGTGGATGTGCAAGGCAAACATTTAATGCAATACAACTGGAATGCAGGCAGCACTGCAAAGAAATCTCCATCTTTAGTCTCATATTCAGTGTTAAAATCTTATTTTTCTTCCAACAAGTGACAAAATCTCAAAAAAAGGAGATTTTTTTTCTGGGAGCAAGTATAAAAATATATCGAAACAAGGCAAATCAGCCCACTGGTATCAAGAAAATGACACTTGGTTCAAAAAAAATTCCGGAAACAAGTTAGCACTGGAAACATTATCTCATCCCACTGGTGGACTTTTTTACCTTGTTGAAGAAAAAACAGATAAGACCAGATGAGATAAGATTTTAGACTGAATATAAGATTATATGGCTTATTAAAATGGAGATTGTTGTACATAGACTGCATTGTAATTTAGTCACCCTCCTTTAAGTGCTCTTACAAGATTTTGGGCCGCACAATTTGTTCCTATCAATCATTAGAGTAGATGTTTTTTTCTTCAAATAAAGGTTATCTTATTTTGAAACAAAACTCATCATTCCAAACCTGTTTTACAATCCACAACAGGCCACACGACTGTCCTCCTTGCAGTGGCCTGAAACATGCAGCGTCGTCATATGAAGCATTTCCCCGGCCCTAACCCTAAAATGATTTCCCCTGCAGCAGCCAAAGTGAGGCGAATATAAGACTAGCCACAAACCACTAGGGAGACATGGGAGTAGAACCTTTCGGGTAATGCACTCCACACAATGGCCCTATTTACTGAGGCACCTGAAAGAGAGCTCCATGGTGTAAAGCAGCACATTACTGTGTAGGAGGACTGTGTAGGATCTCAGCCAAATCACAGGGTATCATTCATGCGTCTGACAATAATCGCGCAGGTGGCAAAGTGGATAGTGGCAATTGTAGTGCGTGCATGTGTGTAGGTGTGTACGGATGAGAGCGGATCTGCCTCTCTCATATGTGTTCAGTATTGTTTTTGTGTGTGTGTGTGTGTGTGGGTGTGTATGTGTGCATATGTGTGAGTGAGTCTGTGCAAGGTAGAGCCTGCTTCTTCCTTCGTGTGTGTGTGCTGGGTTGGGTAGCAACGGAATAATAACTGTTTTATATTACATTACCCAAAGAATAATGTATTCTGATGGCAGATACTTGTGAAAAAATAGGATTATTAAAGGAAAATCCCAGCCTAAAACACATTAACACTGTTTTAAAGCTTGGATAGGTAATTTATGCTGTTTTTCTGGTGCCATTATGTTGCTTGATGTTGCATCTTGTATATCCACAGCACTGCTACAATGTTTAATAAGGAAAAAATTATCCAAAAACAGAAGCATTAGCTGTCAGGTTGTCATATCTAAATCTAAAAATAAGAGTGAAGACCTCTTTGAAGACTTCGTGATTTGTAGCAATGTTAAACAGAGGGAGAAATCCAGCATAGAAGAGGGAGAGCTCACTTCTTTCTCCCATTATGCTCCTTTGCATCAGTCTGTTTGACCAACAAAAACAAATTACACCCAAATCAACAAAGCAACACCATGTAAGTCACAGAGCCAAGTTTTGAAGCAGTGTTAACATGTTTTAGGGTGCGATTTTCCTTTAAAAATACTGTATAAGTGAAAGTGAGGAATCCAGAAGGCCAAATAAAAGGACCAGAAATACTAAAACATATTTTAGACAATGATACTAAGTGTTCCCTCCAAATATAAGTGTATGCTGAATAAGTGATGGTTTCATTGCTAAATCAACAGGTCTGTTTTTCTGGGTTTAAAAGTCAAAAGTAGGTGAACGTCATGGGACGTTTCACGGTGTTGTACTCTAGTTCGCCTCTGCAAAATCAGATTATTTGATAGTCACTCCTCCCAACTCCTCCCGTCCTCCTCCCTCTCCACCGCTGCTCTCTCTGCCCAAGGCATTGCAGTTTTGAAACTAGTAGGGTAGGAAGAGAGGGACTGAATCTGTGGGTGCTGTCACGCTTTAAATAGTGAAAGGTGTTCTACATCTTTATGAAATGTGGCACAGAAGAACATTTGTGTATATAGGCTATAACCTGAAATAAAGTCAATATACCTAATTTTTCACCTTTTTTTTCTAAACTGTACCTGCGTATCACGTGTCTATGTACCGTCTGTGTCTTCTTTTGGCTGATTTAGAAGCCCATAGTGGTTCCTTGTAAATCTCAAAGCGCCTGGCAATGTCAAGTAAGAAGCAGAAGGTTCTTCATCCGTTTAGATTAATGGTGTATTACGGAAATGTTTCCCCAAATACAAAGTTAAGGTTGTGAAAATTAACACACATCTGACATTTTCAACGCACAATGAGTTAAAGCATTAATTCATTTTAGTCCGCTCATTTGTTTCTGGAAATACAAAATTACTTTTATTGATCAGATGGGGTGATGATGTCAGTGCTACTAACAGCTAGCTAGCTGCAAGGTAGCTAACGTTACAAGAGGCTTGATTACCATGGCAACTGGTAACACTGCTTGCCAGTTACCAGTTGCAAATTCATGTAACCTTTTGGACATTTAGTTTCATCTTGTTATTCTTTAAATAGTAAAAAAAATCTGCTTGTGGGATGAGAAAGTCCTACTTGTTCCCAGTTCGCATTTGTCCCAAACTATTATATTTCTAACGGGACCTACCGAACCCCGTATGTGCATGTGTGTGTTGGTACGAGTCTGTCTATATGCCTGTGTACCTGTCTGTCTCTCGGCCTGTCTGTCATTGTGTGTCATGCTCCCTTTGGCCCCACACAGCAAGAGACGGAGTGGTTGGCGTTACAAATCCCGTCTGAATTCCCTGCTGAAAGGGATTGAGTGCCCACCTACTGACCATGCATCCCGAAAAGCAGCGGGGCGTCCTCTTTGATATCTGCCCGAAGAACAAAACACAACTCCAATGCCTATAAGGTGGCATTTTCTATCAAAGCAAAAGGCCATAATCCAGATTTATACACTAAATCCTGTGTACACTGACATAATGCCCCCTAAGCTGCCTAATTCCGTCTAGAGCCTTCAATGTTTTCTCCACTGTCTCTCTTTTACTGTCTCTCTCTTTCACACAGTGTATCTTTCTTCCCGCATCTCCTTCCCTCTCTCTCCGTCCCTGTCAGTGCATTCACTATATTGTTTTTTCCTCCTCTCTTTTCATCTCTCTTTGTCTCCCAGCATATATTTCCACTCTCTCGCCCTCTCTCTCTATCTCCATTTATTTTTTCCCCACCATCGCCAGCAACAACAACAACAACACCATCATGCAGTACTGTACACAAACAACCTTCTGAGTGTCACCGGTTGCTAGGATACCCCGTAGCCATTGTGATTGGTTCTCATTATAGCTAGGATTTGCCGTTTAATCCAGGCAATGTAATTGGCCTTCTCTCCAGTGTTCAGGGAGGCTTAGCTCCTCAGGCAAGCATGTATTTAGCAATGATGCAGTGCTATCATCTATCAACACATACAGAAAGCTAATACAGGTATAAGTACACTCAATTTCAGCCCTTCTCCCTCTTGTTGCGCTCTCTCCCTCTTTTACAGCAACACATGAATGAGGATAAAACAACACGCTCTTTGAATCGAAAAAAAAAAAAAAAAAAAAAGGTCCTGGTCAGCGTTTGTCATGTGACACCTAGAAGAGTCAAGTTCTTCATGACACACGGCCCGATTGCACTCAAGTGTCATTCTCTCTGCGTGGGTGTCATGAGCGGTCGCCGTGGCGACAAAACGCACACGGCATCAAGGCGGCATTGTCACATCCAAACAAGCTGCACACACGCACACACACACACACACACACAGAAACAGGCATGTCACATGGCAGCTGACCTAAACAGCAGTCACAGTGGTGATGAGACATATCCACTTGGCACATAATCAAAGAGACTCTGAAAATCATGTGTGTGTGTGTGTGTGTGTGAGGTCTGTCACCAGCATCTGTGTACAGATTGAATTACATGTTCATAAATATTGACTGAATTGTCCGAGATCACTCTGTTATGCGGTTCATTTTCCCTCAAACCTGAGGCTATCTGCCATGTGCGGCATGTGTGCAGCTCAGTCATTGTTTAGCTTATATTGTTCCGCCACCCGAATATGTGTACGCAATTGTGTATTCACAATTGCATTTGATTGTGAGAGGTATCAATGTGCCACCTGACGGGCTCACAGCTTCTATTGTAGCATTTACCTAGAAAAGCTTCTATTGTTCTCGTCTACGCTCGAGGAGCCACATATGAAAAAGATAATGTGTCAAGGTCCTCATCACTGGGTTGGGGCTTATTTTGCAATAATGACTGACTGGCTGTACATTATTATACTATTTACTCTGCTACTCACAAAAGAAAGCAAAAACTCAACATAACATTAGCTAAAATTTGAACCGAGTTTATTAGATTTATAAGATTCTGCTCAATAATCCATAGATTTCATTTGTGTCCCTGACAGCAGGGCCTGGATAAACTAAAGTTTAAGCTAGGCTACAGCACGCTACACTTTCTTCTTGTCGTTGTTTTCTTCTGGTTTTCTTTTCTTTTCTGGCGATAGTTCAGCCTCCAACCACGAATCAAACGTTTCATGTTTCCTAAATAAATTCAGAGTAAAATCCATGTTGTAACGGCTTTTTGACTCCAGCAGGTGTCACTGTTATTAGCTAGTTTGATATTATAATAAAAAGGACCAGACTTTCTGCGTGGAGTAATATATCAAACCTGCTTAAAGTAACAATGGTCAGTTCGTCAAAAATGTAAACAGGGCTGCAGAATGTTGCAACTGACCAATCAGAATCGAGTATTCCATGCAGCTGTGTAATAAGAGAATATATCACCATAAATCTGGCTTACACATAAATTTTGACTTTAATTTAGCCTCCCTAAAACAGGACTGAATATCTCTGCAGTGTGTGTGTGTGTTAATTGCCATCGTTAATGTAGTACAAGTTTAATTATGCACTCGCAACTACTTGTGTGTGTGTGTTTGGTGTGTGTGGCATGGTGTGTGTAAAGTGGTCTGTGTCCCGCCCAAGTAAGCCTAGCAGACTGTTTACGTGCTATTACAGCCGTGGAGTTATGGCTCCCATATGGCAGGCATCATGGTGTCGGCTAGCCACTCCACTCCATACACACACATACACACACACACACACACACACACAAACGTATGCATGGACACACGGTTCATTCTGTTTCTGTTAGTGTTGGAGAAACTTGGCAGTGTGTGTTTGTTTGTTTGTGTGCGTGTGCGTGTGCGTTCTTGGACTTCTGTCCTTGTGAAAACCAGTTTTAGACCATTGGACATTTCTGCAGTGTGTGAGGTCATCGTGCCGGTCCTCACTTCTTCAGTGTGGGAGTTTATGATTAGGGCTTTAGTTTATGTTTAGGGCGAGGGTTAAGTTAACACATGTAGTGTTGACAGTTAAAGGACCATACTGATCTTATTTTGACTTCTCATTTGTGATCATAAATATCAGTTGCATAAGAGTATACAGAGCATGCTTTGGTAGCTAATAAGTCAAGGCCAACTTACCCCAATTAGTCAGACGGAATTTGAATGTGCCTGGGAAAATTCGTTCCTCTCAACTGTCCAAATTTTCACTGATCTAAGGTAATTGTCGTGAAAGTACATGCCAGCCAATGCCCATTACAAGATGGAATTACCAATGAATAGCAACTTTCATGTTTCTCTGAGCTGTTTTTCACATATTTTTTTTTAACATGAATGGGAGTGAATTGGGCTTAAGTTAGCCTGGACTTCAAAATTACCAAAGCATATTCTGCACACACTTTTGCAACATGTATTATGCATGTATGTGATGGACAGATATGATCAGGACTCAAGAAATCAAAACAGGACTAGTATGTACTCAGCAGAAAGTCCTCATAAAGGCAGAAGTGCAAGGAGGTGTGTTTGTGTGTGTATTTGATACAGTGGTTGTTTATATTTTGTTAAACAATGTGAACATGAAAAAAGGGAGTTTGGAGTGCTTTGTGTGTTTTTGTCAAAGAAAGAGAGAGAGTAGGGGAAAGTGCATCAGCAGGGGTTTGCTTTGGCACCCCTCAGCTTTATGACTGCACCGTGGCAGAGTTTTCACTGTTGCTTAACCAACCATTCTCCTGCAACAGTTGTGCACCAATATTTAACCCACCTGACACCAGAGGAGGCATATTAAAGTACCTGGCTGTCTTCGGTGAAGGCACAGCAGGCGGAGACTATTGGACACAACTTAAGGAGTGTGACGTATACGACTGAATATACAGAAATGTACCACATGGCCTTGTATATATATTGCACATTTACATTTTTCATTATAATTCTAGATTCTTTATATGATATGAAAGGACCTCAACAGAAATGAATAAATGAAATACATGGAGTTTAAAATAATGTGGACTTTTGCAAAATAACAATCAATCAAATGAGTTTACCCTTTATGTGTACAGGAATCTGACCCTTCTCTTAAAGGATAGGTTTGGCATTTTTCAACCATGTTGATATCAATCCTTTATAACTGCAGCATTAGCTGTTCTGCCGCAGGCAATGCTGCATTCATGGGAACTCGGGCCTTGGAATATCCATCTAGTAAATTTCTGACCTGTGAAAACATGCCGTTCAAGGTGTCAACTCAGGATAAATAAATGCTGACATGAAGAAAAAACTGAATTTTCCTCCAGGGGGAATACCAAAGAAAAGAGCATCTGTTTTTCCTCAGTTGACACCATGACCATATTGTTGAAATTTACGAGGTTTGAGTTCAAACGGTCCTAGAGACAGAATGTTGTGGATGTAAACACAAGGCAGTGTTTTAATATAAGTGCTGAATAAAACTTGCTAGAAAGCACAGTTTTCAACTGTTTTTTAGGGTGGACAATTTTGAAACATTTGACTGAACTGTGAGTTTCCTGTTTTCGAAAAGGACATTAACATTTTTTTTTTTTAGCCTGACAACGACTGCTGTGTTGGATTGTGCTGAAGGCTGGCAGGAGAGCGTTAAGTTTTTCTTCACTGAAGCTAGCAGTGAGGTCATGATATGTATGGTTGTAAATAATGGGTATCAACATAATAATCAACATAGTGATACAACCTGAGCTGAAAAAAAAGTAGAAAAAAAATTCAACCAGTTGCAAAGCTGTAAAATTGCTACCCAGATCAGAAAGCTCATATAAAAGTGCAGAATCTATTTAATTATTGTCTGCATATTCAGTTATGTGTCCATGAATGTACACTGCCTATTAGTACACGCCATGTGCATGCAAGGTATACAACCAATATGTATGCTCCTGTGTGTGTGTGTGTGTGTGTGTGTGTGTGTGTGTGTGTATGATGGATGCCTCCCACACCACCTTGATTAATAGCACAGAGAACATGTGCGTCGATGATGATGATGATGAGGGGCCCTAAAACAAGGATTAGCCCAGCATCGGGGCCCTATTAAACCTGCCAGTCAGGCGGAGGAGCGCTTGGTCGTAACGGCTGTCGATTGCCTGACATTCATCTTCATAGGGCTGTTTTCACTTCATCATTGCTGAAGGTCAAGCTGAGAGATACAAGTGAATGAAACGCTCCCCGTTTTGCAGTCAATTATATGTTCATGTGCCGGGGACATGACAGCGAGTCGGTGAGCGAGGATGTTGGATCGTGGAGATGTATAGCGTTTTTTCAGTTTTGAGGGGGGAGCGTCACTTTGCCCGATGTGGAACTATATCATGCGAGGCGTGCTGTTGGGGAGATAGAAGAAAACACATAGCCCTCTGAAATGGGCTTATCTCGCTTTCTTTCTTTCTTCTCCTCTGTCTCTGTGGATGAGATAAGAGGCCATAAGGGGACCTTTCTGTGTGTGTATTGGTGTGCGTGCGCGTCACTGTCAACGGGTCTTTCGATGGCGAACACACACATTTTATCCAAGCAGCATGGTGTGTGAGACCATGGACGAGTAAACACAATGATGACAGCTAATAAATTATATCTCAAAAAGGGGATGGATGGCGTGGGAAAGGACTTCATTAGCCAAAGAGGCGCTGAGATATGGGAAGCGGTTCTGTGTTCATTTCTCAAACATCATGTGACACTGATTTGAAGAATTTGTTCAGCTGTGAGTAACCTAGCAGAGAGGCTAGAGAAGCAGCTTTGTGACTGGAAGGTAAGTGATTCAGATCGCCCGACCAGTTGGGAAAGTCTGGGCAGGGAGATTAGAAGAATTAAGTCTGGTTCATGCTTCCTGCAGACATGGATGCAACTGGGGACACATGGTCCATCTGGGGCCATGCGTAGGCCAGTTGTAAAGGCCTCTAGCAAGGTCGTGCACCAGCTAAAAATGTAAACAAATGGACAGGGGCGTGATGACGCACCTCCTCTGACGACTGGCTGGGCGAAGAGGTGGGAAGGATGCGTTCCGGGAAGCGGCAGGGAAGAAAGTGGAAGTTGTTTTCTTTGCAAGGAAGGAAGCAAAAGAAAAGTAATAAAAGTTTTGAAAAGATGCTATCAGATGAAGTGAAAAAGTATCGCCACCTGTATGATTCATCTTTTAGGGATCATAAAGATAATTTGATGGCTGCAAATTTCTGACAGGAGATTTCATGTAGCATGAGGATAGATGAACAGATCTGTCGCCTGAAGTGGAACAATCTCTTTATCAGTGTTTTCTGGCAGAGAAATGAACAGGAACCAGATATCCTGCTACTTTGTCTTCCTCTCTGGTGGGATTAGACGGTGGTTTTGTCCTACAGAATCACCAAAAGGCCTGGCATTTTGAGGTTCATAGTCATCATGACAGTGCGAGAAACATGAATGCCCAAGACTTGCGGACATGACTCTAGGGGGGAAACGCGCCCCTGATTGCCGTGTCTGTTGGAAGCAGGAAGCAAGCTCTCTTCTCCCCGAACAACTGCTCTTCAAATACCCTCAAGCAAGGCACTTCACCTCCCAAACTTCCTCACTTCTTCCCTGGAGCCGTTCAGTGGCAAACGGCGGAAGACTGCGGTGCAGCAGAGCAGCTCCCGGGTTTGAACGCCTGTAATTGCGTGAGCGCGAAGCAGGGCGGTACTGAAGAAGAACGTTCTGCAAACCTTCCCGGGATGTAGCAAGGTTACAATCACCACCGCTGCCATCCTTCTAGCCACATCGTCTCATCCCGGCGCCGCCAGTTGAGTTGCCATTTTCATGTGTCTGACTTGTGTTGTTGTTGTTTTCTCCTGTGGGCTGAGTTTTACACAGTCTGTCAATCTCCTGAGCGTCACACATTAGAAGGACCAGTGGAGTGAGACACCAAGAGTGCTCCCTCTGGGGAACATCGCCTCTCCCTCCACACCCCCCCTCGCTCTCTGTGTTTGTCTCTCTTTATCTCCCTATCTCTCTCTCTCCCTCTACCACCTCCTCCGGGGACACACTCCCTCTCTTTTCTCGCTGCATGTCTTTCTCTGTACCTCCTTCCCCTCTCCCTCTCTTCCCCTCTCTGACTCCATCAACAACTCCCCAGACTCTCGGCCAAGTTTGAGGCGAGTCAGATCCCCCTGTTTGGAGAGGCTACACTACATCTGTTAGTGTGCTCAGCGCTCGAGTGGTCGGCCAAGCCCCGCCAACATACCGCAGCATGCATCACAGCGAGTGTGCAACTAATGAACACAACTGAAGGAATGCGCCTGTGTGTTCAACATTTCCCCTGCCCTTCCTTTTCGTATGATAAGTTTCACTCTCAATAGGGGCACTGTTTGTAATGACTTGGTCCGGAACGAGGCGGGGAAATATCGAGTGGGATGACGGGGAAAACTGTTGTGGAAACTTCTCATATGATTCGGGAATCAAATGCCAAATTCCCTTGTCTGCTGTGAAGAGAGAAGTCTCTGAATCACATGAGGATCCCGAGTGAGAGGCTCCTGTTCTCAAAGAAAGTTGGAGTTGGTGAAACTTTGAAACGGTGAGAGCATCCTGACCCTGTAAAAAACCTGACAAGCATGACTGCCGCCTAGAAATCTGAACAGTCAAATGAAATGTAAAAAAAAAAATCTACATGAGACTGAATTCTTTTTCTTTTTTTGCCCATAAAGGTGACTTTTAAGATGGATCGTGACTTGGCAAGGCTGGGGGGTGGAGAGGTGGTGTTGTAAGAGTAAAAGAAATATAGAAGTGCAAGGCTTTTAACTGAAGTCTCTGTGTGAATAGCCCTGGTATTCTTCTGGATTTAATGAGAGGTCCCAAAGTGAGTGAAAGGCTGAAATAACATTAAGCGGCACACAATAGCAGCCTTAACTGTAGGTATTAAACCTTAACAGCCAAGACCTAATTGGCTGGTCAATGAATAGGCCTCAGGGTGGCTGACTCTTAGGCTGCAATGTCAGAATGCCTGACCGAACGACGGCCCGCCCTTGTCTCCTTCTTTCTCCCTCAAATGAGAAAAAGTTGAAGGTCCCACTTGATTGAACTTCCCTATCGACTTCACATCTCTTCCCGTGCCCATTCCTTTGTTTGGGGGCTTTTCTTTCCAGAAGACCCTCTGAGCTGCGATTCTTGATTGAAAGTGGTACCCTTAGCTTCATTTTTTTTTTTTTTTAAGAAATGAAACAACTATCAAATCTTTCATCTGTGTATACCACCATAGATGTTCTATAAGACCTTAGATCTATTCAGCAGCCAAATCATTCTGGGTTGTACATAGCGGCACGCATTTAAGTTGCTTTTATCTGACCATTCTCACATAAAAGACATGCATTCAGGTGAAGAAAGCACCAGACTCATAGATCTTTCACCACAAAGGGTGAAGGGTGGAGGCTAGGTGGATGGGTGGGGGGTCCAGGGTGCATCCAATCATGGTCTCCAGTGGGATAAGGTGCTCCCAAGCCAACAGAAGAGCAAGACAGTGGGATGGTGGAGTACAATCATGCAGTGGAGCTACCGTTATCCAGCCATGTGTGCTAATCAAAACCTCATGTGCCTGATCAATAGCGGTGGACAACAGATTGCGCCCCCGGGTAACTGGTAGAGGCCAGAGGGATGTATCAAGGACTGCGAGAGAGGAGACAGATAACAGAGAGTGTGGGGGGCGGGAGTGCTGCAGTAGCCAGGTTTGAGTGATTCGGCCAGGTATCAAGTGAGACACAACCTGGCCCGAAGGGGGAGAGGAATCACACACACCCACACACACATTGGGAAGTCATTCAAGAGGGACATGCCTGGTGTCTCTCTCTCTCTTGTTCATGTGCAAAAATCTCAACTAAGCAGTCAGACGTCAAAGGAGCAACAAAAGAACTTCCCCTGTGAATATAGAGCTTTTCAAAAGGTAAGAAGGCAGTCCGTCCACTTTAGGCTTTAGTAAAAGCTTGGAAGGAAAACTTCTGTAAAGACTGGCTTATGATTCCATGTCTGCGTGGGTGGCATGCATGTAATCATAATCCTAAGGCGTTTACCTTTATACTTCACATAACGTGCAAAGCAGGATGTACCAAAACCAAAGAAGAAACACAAAAAGAGAAACCCCTTTTTTTACTGATTGCTAAAAGAACTTGGAAGGCAAACTTCTTTGGTAAGATGCTCCATAATGTATGTTTATGGATCGAATGGTGATTCTACTTGAACCCTAACCTCTGTTCCACAATGCTACCGGAAAATGTTCTTCACTCAACCAACTGGGCACACGGCAGAGGAGCAACAAACAACATCTTGTTGAGATTTGGTGTTGTAGATCTTAGCTCCTCCCTTTCTTTGTAAGCCATGTCCAGCCAGAATCCTCCTCTCGGTGTTGCTATGCAAAGACGATATGACTGAGTGACGCAGAAGCATATATTCAGCTGTCCATCAGCATCTGTCTTTGTGTGTTTGCATGAAATGAAATGAACGATACAGTGCTGCCAAGGCACTTTGGAGTTCAGTGGAATTTATTTTCAGACCTATGAATCATGCATTCATTCAATGTAAAACCAGTAGGGGCAAACAAGTTCCAGAGGTTAAAGACTACCTATTTTTATCACTGTTTGATAAAGAGCACCAATTGATCAAT
The DNA here is from genome assembly GCA_900302615.1 of Holocentrus rufus. NCBI lineage: Eukaryota > Metazoa > Chordata > Actinopteri > Holocentriformes > Holocentridae > Holocentrus > Holocentrus rufus. Next base: position 38,252 of record OMLF01030643.1, read on the forward strand.
ATCCAGTTCATTCGGTGACACACTGCATTCTTCTGCATCAACTTCAGGTATTGAAATAAATAGATGGCAATCTCCATAACTGCTCAGAGGATGTGATTTTTCCACTCTGAGCTGGGGAGTGCCAAGACTCAGTTCTGGACTATTATTAATTTGTCTTTTTCATGATCCCTTTAATTCTATCTCTTTGGAATGTATGAATATTAAATGGTAGAATGGCACTAATTGATGCACATAGATCTACAAAAATTAACGATGTACTTTAATCCTTCTGTCATGTCTGCGTGCTTTCAAACAAAAGAGATCATGAATGGGATTTACAGCTTTATACTTTTAATTACAATCTTTTAATTACAAGCTTTGAAAACATTCCTGCCTCTATTTTCAAAGAAGACAACCTAGAAAAGGCCCCATGGGTTCTTCTTTCTTATGATGACCAAGTTCACTGCGTCGTGGGTAGACGGAGGTGCAGGGAGTGAAGGTTTGAGATTAATGCGATTCTCGAAAGTAGAGTTGATAATCTTTGTAATCATTCCAGAGGCGTGTCAAAGTGTATGAAAATCAGTCATTTTGCAAGGCAGCTTTGAACTGAAACATCCATCTGAGATAATCTCTTGATCAATCCTGATGATCACATTAATCCTGGTAAATCACTGTCTATGATCTAGCCACATAAAGGATTGCTACCCGTGGAGCGGAATATATGCCAACATGAATGTTACAGTACGAGGGCTATGCAATGTGCAGCAGGCCACAATGTGCGTTTGATTGCATTATAAACTACAAAACAAATCATATCGATAATTAGTAATATTCCCCAGTCTCCTGCAAATCGCCACACTATAATCACCTGGGACTGAATTAACATGCACGGTTTTGATAGCGTTCACGTTTGGTCTGTGCTTTGATGTCAGCCAGTGGAAGGGAGGAGCTCACTTATACAACACTAATGACATACACAGGATGTTGGCTAGACTGCCTTCCCTGGGTATGAGTGCCAAATAAATATTCAACCTATTCAGAATTTAATATTTAACCGGATCCTGCCACTTTGTTGTTCAGTTGCCATGCTGACAGTTCGGTCTATTTCTGAACTATTTGAATATGAACTGTCTATTTACATACCACCCTACAAACAGAAATGATGGTGAATATGAACACTGCAGCAATTCAGACACGTCATTATCTGTCAGTTGGAGTCTAGCCTCTTGAGCGCAAGGAGGACTTATCTCATAATTAGTTGTGATAACAATAACTATTTTGGAGTTGACTCGCATTGCTGTGTTTTATCACACTCAGAGCGGATGCATGAGACGGGCTTTTTTTTTTTTTTTTTTTTTCGTGGGGAGACAACATACTATTTTTTACTTTACCGGCAATCTTAGGCAGGGCTGCATGCCGGTTTGGGGTGTTATTCATTGAAAATCAATATTTTCCATTTCTGAGGATGCAGAATGAATTATTACTGAGATGAGCATTGTGGAGAGATTGAAGGCTTAGTCTGAGGCATCACTCATCTGAAGACTTTCACAAGGACATTTACTTCTTCTCCCTTGGACTTAACTCAGCTAACATAGAGCCTCCTTTTCTCGGTGCTTCCAGGGTACCTATCACCCTCTGTCCTCGAGACCATATCTCAAATCAGCAATTAGACAAAATGCACATTAGCAGATATTTCAATAAATAAAATGCTTGAATCCCTTAGGTCTCTGGGCCGCGATGTGCATATACAGGCAGTCCTCGGGGAGCAGATCATCTGAAGTTCTCACGTTAGGCGGGTTAGGGCAAATTGCCATTTTTAATGAATGTGTCCAAAGAATGCCAACCGTGTAATTCGATAAATGACCTCAAATCCTTTTTGGAAATTATGAGCTAAGCACAGACACAGTCTAATTAACGACCCACTCACAATAGAGATGAACAAATTATGGACCCACTTCGAAATGTCAAGATAACCAATTACCAAATGAAAATGGCCATTAGGTAGTTCCTTCTGGCCACAGGTGATGAAGCCACCTGAAATAATGGGAAAAGGACAGGGGGGAATAGATTTTCAGACATTGTCATAGGGGAAGTATTAGATTAACCATAAATGTATGAAGCCTTGGGCACCAAATTTCGCCAGATAGATTTTTCAAGTATCCCTAGCATGAAATGAATCATCATAGGCTTCTTAAATGATAGATGTGCTACAGATGCAATGACATTTGCAAAGACCATTGTCAAACATTATTCAATTCCCTCCTCTTTACTCCCTTTTATTTGATCTGCACACCATGACATTTGCTATATTGTGACATTAAGGCCAATCTCAACAATCTAAAAGTCCTTGATAACTTTCAAACATTCAAACGTCCGCTATTAATTGACCTCAACTGATTCATTTTTTTTTTTTATTCACCCCAGTTTTGTTTGCAATTCTGTCTGCTATACAGATCATAATCGCCTCTGACAAAGGTACCAGGACCTGTATTGTTCTACAGACAGGACCCAGGAGATAGACATCATGTTTTAGTGAAGAATGGACTTCTGAGTGACTGGCAGATACCTCACCTAGACAGAGAGCTCTGTCGGAGGCTGCAGCGAGAGGGAGAGAGGGAGAGAGAGAGAGAGAGAGGGAGAGGCAGAGGGAGGGGGGGTGTTTTTTTTCTCGGAGCAAGGGCAGCATTCAGTGAAAGCTTCACTGGAGAGGATGAGATGCCCTTTCTGTGTGCGATGAAGGATGGACCAAAGAGGGGGAGAGAAACAGAGCAAAAGAAAGAGAGAGTGCGGAAGCGAGAGAGAGAGAGAGAGAGAGAGAAACAATGAGAAAGAAAGGAGAGAGAGAGAGAGTGAGAGAGTGAAAGAGAGAGAAAGGGAGAAACTTTTCAGTCTGTATTTTCCATTCAAAGACATTTTGACAGGGCAGAGCCCACTCTGTGGCGGGGAGCGGAGCCATTTTGAAGTCTCCTACCGGCAGCTTGAGGGAAGCGGGGAGCCAGAATAGATATATCTCGGGGCTGCCTGGGTATTTTTCTTCCACACTTCCTTTCCTGTTTTTGACAGCCAGCTCCGAATCGCCGAGCAGGTGTCTTCTTATTTTCTGCCGAAACAGTGGGACAGTGCACACAAACACTCCAGCGCTGCTCATAAACAGATAAACACACGGGCGGACCCGACAGACAGGCAAACACACACACATACACACACACACACGCACGCATGCATACATATAAACATAGGAGGAGCACTCAAGAAGTGACTATGCATTGGAAATGACTACCCTTCATACGCACACTGTTTTCCACGGCGCCGCTCAAGCCGAGGGAGGGCGAGAGAGGGACAATCTGTGACTATCTTCACTGAGACAAAATGAGGGTCACAAAACAGACCCGCTATTTTCACTCTAATGCATGCAAATAACAGGCAGCCATTGACACGGGGGCAAGATTTAGTATGCTCTGCAATTTTTAGGTCACAGGAAGGGGAGGGGTAATTCATCCT
>OMLF01030649.1:3022-25411 GCA_900302615.1 Holocentrus rufus
CGCTAAATTTCAGCCTTCTAGGGTGAAAACTGTGGCCGCCAAAGGGTGGGGAAATTTTTGTGGACCGAGCGACCAACACAGCAAGCTATAGAACAGCTGGTCATGGCTAAGAATAATTTAAATTTGGTATGTTCACATCTTAAGTTCTAACAGCTTTTTTATTTTTGTAATTTTGCCATTGGTAAATTTGGATTCATGAACATGAAATTTGGCTAGTAAAATAATAAAATTGATTAGATTACAGTGCATGTCTAAATTCCTTTTCTGCTGTAAAAACCCAAACAATACATTCTTCCATCTCAACAAAAAATAGATATGATCAATGATAAATCCTTTGTAAGTAATGATTGGTTCGGTAAAATCATTTGAATTGATATGTCTTTAACCTTGTTAATTAGAAGGGACGTGTAAAAATATATGTAAAATATCATGGTAACACAAGGATGTATGGGTAATAGCTCTCAGTAACATGCGGCTTGATGTGGACTTGTGCACCAGGGGTGTTTCTGAGCACCTGGGGAACAACATTAGAGAAATAGGTCACCCTGCAGTGACCATAAAACCCAACGTCACCAAACTTAACTTAGCCAACAATCTCCTCATAGACCACTGAATGAATCTTATTCAAATTTGGTATGCAGCATCTTCAGACTTATATTAATTAAATTATCAAATTATCAAAAGACAGTTGGTACTCAAAGTTGGTACTCCAAATTTCTGGGCTGCTATACACCAATCATTTTCTGCTATGGCACCTATTTCACACAAAGAGCAATGAACACAAAGTGCAGTCTTCACAGAAGTTGACCTACATGGTCACCCCAAACGGTCATAACCCTCGAATGCTTGTCATCATGACGTTGAAATTGGCTGTGCTGTGTCTTTGTCCAATGTCCTAAAAATCTGCAAAGTTAAATCATGAACATGACAAGAACGAACAAACATGCAGCATTACAGGTCTCATTCTGCATGGACCCTGCTGACTATCATTTTTATAGCCGATCATGCTGGTGCTGGCCGTGGTATGAGGTGGGACCGCGGCCACCACGCACAGGAAATGGTGATTTGAAATGTAAGATGAAAGCACAAAACTGGCTCTTGAACAGTGGTGAGCGAGCGCTGCGTCCAGAGATTCACGAACGATGACTGAACAAACTGCCAAAAGATTTCTGTCACTATTTCCATCCCTACCAGCCACTAAGAAGAAGAAATGTAGGTCAATGGAAAGCAGTTTACGAATGTCACATTACATGAGTTCTTGGCAATGAAGTCCTCAGTTACCTCTTGCTTATTTGTAGCCACTAAAATATAAAACTGCCTTAGTAACAATTGGGAACCATTCGAAAAATTGAGGTCTGCTAAAACTATTTTGCTATTTTACAGTGGAGTTGAAAATCTCCGCTTGGTTGAAAGTACATAGAGAGCACATTAGGGTGCAGGAACAATACACAGTATATCTAAATTATCTCTGTACAAATATTTGAAACGATGGAACACAATAGAGGCCAGCAGAGCCTTGATCAATGTTCTTATTCTACCGTAGCGTGCATTGTTTGTTCCATGGAGACATAATGGAATATCACAAAAACCAATTACCCGCAGAGCTGAGCAGCAATAGAAAAATGTTCATGACCGTCCGACTGCTGCTTTGGAAAATTCCACCATCATCCTCTGTGAGATGTGGATGCAGAAGTACAGTTTTATTTGTTATACAATTCGTGGAACTCTCTGGGGATGAATGCCCTCCAGAGACCCATTCATAAGATAAATTGGCCTGAAATTCATTGGTCCTGCAGACAGTCTCTGTCTCTCTTTGTCTGTCTCACTCTCTCTCTCTCTCCTGCTCTCCTGTGTACACACATCCACACACAAACACACACACACAAACACAAACTTACACGCACGTCCCCTAATGCCCTCTTGTTCTTCCGTGCTATTCGGAGTTGCAGTAAGCACAGGCTAAAAGAGGGGGGGAGAAAAAACACCTTTGCATCTGTCTGTGGAGCTGAAGTCCAGCCTAGGGCCTACGAGGCTTCAGTGAAGTGTGCTGTGATTTGACAAGGCCAGTGACGAGAGGCACTGTAAATATCCGGCTGTCATGTGACTCACTTCATGGCCTCAAGGAATCAACGAAAGGTCAGTGTTTCCTGATGCCATTGCCAACAACTAAATTAAGTGACTTCATCTCTTGCTCATACATCTGTCCCATTTTAGGAGATGGATACATTGGAGGTGTTGCATCACCGTGAAATGATCATTCACATTTATACCGGAACGCACAAGCATGCGAGCATCCATGCATGCACACACATACACACACGCATGCACACAGTTGGGTCCTTACACAAACTCTTGGCTGTCTTTACCCTGTCACCTCCAGATGTGTGCACACACATGCACACAGACACACACACACACACACACACACACACACACACACACACAGTCAGGCACGTAGTTTGCACTCACACCCTCTGGGCTCGTCTTCATGCACGTCACATCTGACCGTGACAACAGTGTATGAAAATACACGTCTCAACAGTTCTGCAAATTATGATCCATATTCGCGATCTCGACACAGTGTAAAAGGTCAAACAGCATAATTTAGCCAGGTCACGAGTTCCACGTGAGAAAGAAAATGTTCGTGGTCGAGTCAAAAGAGCAGTCTCTCCAGAACCTGAATGCACCCTGTAAAAATAAAGGTTTGAAAGGCTTCCTGGTTAGATGAACGCTTTGTGGTAGTCTTAGCATCTTCAATGATTCCTTTTTTAATGTGTTGGAGGTTGGGTGGGGAGGGGTGTCGCTGTGACTCCGCTGTGAGTCACAGTGTGTATTTGTATATGTCTCTGTCATAAAATTGCTTTGGGGTCTTGCATTTAGCCTGCTGCTTAGATTTTTCCACCTTTTAATGCTAATGCATTCATACTGAAGCACACAGGCGGTGTGGCCCTCTACACCAAAAATGTTCTGCTGTCATGCAGACTACAAAACAAAAAGTTCTGCACTGTGGGCTCAAAAGAACTTACAAGTCCTTACAAGGGACAAACTGAGGGATGTCCAAAAAGAGATTGAAAGCATGCAAATAAGGTGGAGAGAATTCTGTTGGACAGAAGATATTAGTCAGAGTTGAGTAATTTATAGAACAAACAGATGTTGACAAATGACCGAAAAGTCCCTAAATATCTGTAATGTCCCGAGTGGCCAAGCCCCTAATGGAATATCTGCCCATTTCCTAAAACACTGCTCTCAGAAATTAGCCAGCCAACTTTAAATCCATTTTCCAGCAGTCTGTCCACCAGTGGTAGCATATCCATGAAAAATCGAATGCTCTTTAAATAAAATGCTGTTTACTTTACTGTTGAGTGTACTGTGCCACGGGGAGACATGCTGGATGATACAAAGAAGAAACTTTGATACCCAGAATGAGAAGCCAAGGCTGAACAGCAAGACTGGTAAATCAGGAGTCTTGTGCTGTGGTTTTATAACATCCATCTCACTAAATCTAATGAGTTAGAGATTTGTGGTCCGAGCTTACAGCAGCCCATTATGTCAAAAAGAAGCTAAATCAGCAGCCAATGGCTCTGGCTGACAAGGAGAGCACCAGTTGGGCCCCAAAGTATAGAAATCTAAAAGTGGCACTTAATATATCACAACTATAACTCCTAAAAATTTGCAGGTATGTCATTCTCATTGGGTTGCTTTTATAGATAATTTCTGTGTATTTTATTCTAACTATTATAAACACATATTAATAACTAAAAACAATAAGGATGAAAATGAAAAAAAAAGCTCATCTTGGAGATTGTGACTGTGACAGAGTGCGCTTTATGTGGGAATTAGAGATTTAGACACCTACAAGTTCAAGACATAAAATTTCAAATGCAAAGGAAAATGAAAATGCAAATTACATTATATCCTTATCCTGGGCAAGCCAGTCTTTGCATGATGTGTAAACATAGCTGACAAATAAACCTTAAATCACCCTCCATGCAGCTGAGTGCATTTTTAGGCAAAATGCCCAAATGCAGTCTTCTTCAAATGTAAACATAATGTTTGCCTGGCCTACGCTCTACAGCACTGAGAAACATTTCTCCACAGTTACAGCATCTGTCTCAACAGTAAATCTGCTTGTCCTTATCCAACCTCATAAATGTTTACATAATGTTGATTGTTGCAATACTAGATATGAATTTGTAAGAACAAATGACTGATGAATTATTTATGAAGGGCATAAGTTATTTATTTCATAGTTAAATATTTAATAATATGTCAGAAATGACAGTTCATTCAGGGAGAGTGATGTGCTGTAAAAGTAAAATAAGTTCAGTAGGCAAAGTGTGACTTCACAAATATTGATAGGGGTATTTTTCAATGATAATGGATCTGTTTCTTGACAAATTCAAGGGCTTAACACTGTGATGCACTATTTGGTTTAAATATGTCTCAATCTCAATCATATGAATGAGCTATTTTCAAATGACTTGGATCAGTCTGAGAGCAAATTTCTTTTAAAGACAATTCAAACAGGGACACCATTGTTTGGAAGAAGAAGGTGTGTCTTGTCACACACTTTGTTTTCATTTGCGGCAACACTGATGCCAACAGGAAATACATAAAAAAATGTGAGCTACACAAACTAGAGCATGTACAACGTATTATTACGACGACAGGTTCGATTTCGACCTGCACCCTTTGCTGTACGTCATCCGCTCTTTCTTCCCGATCTTTCCTGTCTATCTCCACTGTCACTGTCAAATAAAGCAGAAATGACAAAAAAAAAAAGTCTTTAAAAAAAATCTACAGAGATTATGGTCAGTTTTGCAGTCATTTAGCAGGTCAGAGATTATTGACATCTGGCACAAACTCCAACCACCCAACTGCAGGAGAGTGTCTAATTATGCATCATGCAATGTTGAGGAATGCCATTAGGCTCACCCTGGGCTGAAATTTCACCCAGGCAGGTAATTCAAATCCTGGGCATGCTTTAGGCACTTTTATGGTTTTGTAGTTTAATGTAAGGTGACAGCAACAAGCAAAATGAGCCTTTTATTCTTAGGCTGCTTTTGTAATTTGATTCCTTAAACTAGAAGGTGTATGTCAGTGTATGTTTAGGTCCTGTTTACCTGTGGGCTTTGTTGATCTTGTTACTCTACAGCTAAAAGCAGCTAATCTCGGGGTATCGGTGGTAGCGCTGACCAGGCTGATGGAGCTACTGATTATTACCATCTTTCTCCTGTAATTAGTGATTACTGAATCTCTTCTCTGAGATGTTGAGGGGGCTGGAGAAGTGGTTTGGGATGGATTAGAGCTGACGTCAATGGCACATGCAAATGTGCTTCTCCAAGCTTTATGTAAAAGCTCTGAATTGGGAGCTTAGCTGGGGAATTTTGTCCACATGCTCTAGCCCATTCTTGTCAGTGCTGGAAGGATTGCGTGGTCTCACTGATGGGTTGGACGACCAGCTCTCTCAGCTTTGAAGCTGATAAACCTTTTAAAACCATGACAAATATTCTCCCGCAATTTTGCCAGAGGAAAAGCAAAGAAATGAAATAGGTAGCAAAGGCAGGAATATGAAAATGTGCTACTCTATTCACCTCAAACCCCCTACAATATAAGAAAGTGCTTTTTTGTTTCCCTGTAAAGGCCTTAATCACTTATTTTTGCTGCTTTGAGCGTACACGATGCGTTTCCCATTTTGATTCTCTCACTCAGCAGTCCAGTCCTGTCTTCCATACATTAAACCTCATTATCCTGCAACCTTTTGGTCCTGCATCAATATGGCAGTCAATAATAACCAATATGGCTGTAGTGTTGAGGCATGTGGGTTGTACTGGAACAGTTATCATTAAATATTTGCTGCACAACCTCCATGACATGGCTGCGTGGCACAAGTTAGGCAGCAAGGGTGAGACATCCAGTCAGTTTCCATAGTGATGTGGTTGAATGGAGGGGATTAGCAGGGGCAGTGTGGTGAGAAGGGATTGCAGGCTTCTGTCAAAGCTTGCATTTAAAGAGCTCCATGTCTTGGCTCACTCCTATTTGGTGAAGCTGATGATGGGCCCTTCTTCTCCCTACACTCCCCACCCGTCTTACTTTCACTGATACAGAGATGTTTTATGGGCACTGAACCTGCTGTCTGCTTTTCTGTGAGAGTTTCTCAGTTATTTAGTAGGCTGGTTATATGCCAATAAATGGCCCCTGTGCAAAAAATACTGTCTGTGATCAGTTGTACATGAGGGATGTCAATTTATTAGCCTTATTAATGGCTTAACATAGAACATAAAACGCTTTCAAAATGTTTTAGTGCACCAACAAATGTTTGAAGCACTCAACTGAGAGCCGTACCAGATTTTCAGAACTTTCTCCCATTAAAATGAAGGCACTTTTCCTTCTCAACACGCTGCATGGTATAATGCTACGCTGTCATCCAACTTTCAATCCCCACCGCTGCAAGGACCAATCTGATGTGGATTACTTTGCCTTCAAAATCTACAGTGTGAAGTCTACAGTGTGAAGTTAAGCATATGACTTACCGCAGTTTACAGACTGTAAACTGTGAAGAGTGTAATTCCTATCTCTATGTCAAGTAATTTTTGCATATAATCTCAGTTAAAAAAAAAAAGAAAAAAAGAAAAAAGAAAAAAGAATAGAATGTTTCTGGGTAACTGAATATTTAATCAAATTTTGTTTACATCTCTGCAATTTGAAACTGTTTGTTGCTCTGTAATTATGTGTTCTTTATTCTGTATTCATATATTCTTTATACTCGAGCACCCTTGTTTTTATAAGATCCAAACAAAAGCTTTACCAAACAAGCCAATGCTGTTACCTCGTGTGAAAATGAGTTTGATCTGTTCCCTACCAGTTTTCATTTTGGAAGTAAAAACAGGCACCAGTCATCATCAGATGCAAGTCATCCTACACAACATGCATTTCCAACAAGGTCCTCGCTGTCAGGACAACATATAGCTGTTAGTGCAAGACAACAGCTTGCAAGTTATATTTATATATATACTTTATTTGTACTGTATACTACAGTTCATGTATAATTTGTATCACTTATTACTGCATTACTATTACTTATGTATATGTATATGTACATGTATATATGTTTATATGCTGATAGATAGATGTTTGAATGTATTTTTTCTTCCTTGCAGGCAGACATTAATTTCCATTCATTTCAGTATGATATAAAAATTACCTTGCAGAGACTTGAAACTTGCTTGTGGTAGGTAATCCATCACATCCTGTCCGGGTTTATTTTTGTCAAAGTTACTTAATCATTGCGTGGTACCATTCATTTGAGAAGTCTGTACATTTTCTGGTGCATTCAAATGCAGGTGGGAAGCTCCACCATCAGCGACTTCAAAGTCGGCTGCCAAACAGCATCACATTCACATGCATTTAATCACAAATTAAACCAAGAAAACAAAGAATAAGCAAACGTGGAACATCATGACAAGGATGATGTAAATTTGGCTTCATCTTGTGTATAAAAAAAAGAAAGAAAGAAAGAAAGAAAAAATACAGAAAAAGTTATATTCACTCTGGCTTTCTACCAAGCAAGAAATTAATTTTCCATTTTTGTCCGGTAGCATGTGAACGTACCATTCCTCTGTTTATCTCAGAATGCTTTCCATGCGGAAACACCCACACAACATAACGTATATCTCTGCCAGAAAATAATCCCTGAAGAAAAGACTGGTATACAACCTAAATTCACATGGCCTTGACATCTAGACTGGGACGCGAATGTTTATCAGAGCAGCAGAGAATTTTAAGGTTTATCATACACAATTTTGATGCTTAAAAATTAGTCAAATTGCCCACTCAAAGTCTCCAAAAAGTAGAGTATGCATTAGTAAATGGTCAGTAATGGTCCCTTACTGCACGGTGAACCAGACCCCATTCAGTAGTAAGGATAGACCAAATATAACCTTCTGATGAAGAATTAATTAACAAAAATAAGTAAATAAATCAACAATTACACGAATGCACAAATTGTGAAAATAAAATAAAATTTAAATGCAGGTTTTCTTTTGCATTTGTCTGTATCTCTGTTCAGTGAGGAGCCTCCAACAGTGAACGACATGACAGGCCAGCAGTATGTGATATTGCTGTCATGGCCCGATGTTGCATCAATCTAATCCTACTTTGCTGAATACTAAGTGTAATTCAAGCTTGTTTTCTGTGTTCAGCATGAAAACAGGTGTACACAGATTTTTAGGAGTTGTAGCCTGTAGGGCTGAAACGCTTTTGTTTATGTTTGGATTCTTCTTCTTTTCTTCTTTTATTGCGTTCTATTTCTGCCCTAAAACAATATGTCCCTCAGAGACCGCAAGTCTTAGGGCAACCAAATTTGGTGGATCGGTTTCAAAGCTCCCCCACTGCTCAAGCAATAAAAATATTGTGAGAAAACATTCATTTGGCCAATAACTCATGAACCCTAAGGTCTATAATCAGATTTTTTTTTTCTCGGATTCATTGGCCCAAGCCAAATCTATTGCACATATGGTTTTCATTTCTGTCATGATCATTTCTCCACTTCCCAGGAGTTTTGAATTTTAAACAAAGCCTTTTGTTCACTATTTTAACTTGATCTCAACGACTATTTGTACACTGTATGTACTTTTCAGTTTTGTTTGTCTGTGATGCACAAATTAAGTTGATGGACAAGATGTGCAAATAAGGCACCGTCCCTTGATGCTAGAGCAACAAAACTTTAGGTAAAACATATGGGAGGAATCCACTTGGAGAAGTGTTTGTAAAGAGGGGTCTGTAACCTCGATGGCGCGGCTGTGTCTTCTACTGATGTGACTGGGTGCCTTGTACCAGGTGATTTTTGTACAAATGTGGACATGACATGACTGTGATGGTGTGTTTTGTACTGGTCTGCAGGCTGCAAATAGACCAACTTGCCCTTAAATGTTATAAACCATGTTTGGTGGCATTTCATAGCACGACTTTCAGGTCAACCACGCAATAGCAACTGTTTTATGAAATTGCTAATATAAAACTGATTCAGTTTCTACCAAATCTAAATTGTGGAGTTTAGAGTTTTGATACTTGTACCTGTTTGGGCATGGAATAAACTTGGGAGAGGGGTAGGGAGACATAATTCCTGGACCATATTTGACTGTGCTCCATAGCGCCACCATTTGGCCAACCTTGCAACAGCAAATATTCTTCCAATAAAGTTACCTTAATTGGCATCAAAATCTAAAAACAGCATATTTCAACTGCCTACATACTCACAAAAATTTGATACTTGATACTTGACAAGCAAAAGAAACACAAACTGGCAGGGAGGCGTATTCCTTAAATGCTTAATTCAAGATCATAATAACTGTCCTCAGGCCTATCAGTGTGCAAAGGGCTTCAAAGTGTATAAACTAATTTGGTCAGGCTACATAGCATCACTATCAGGACAAATTTTTCAGCTGGCAGTAAGCCAGGCACCATTTCACCTGCAGTTCCAGGACTGTCACTTAAATGTGCTATTGTTGAGACGTAAAGCTTTTACAAATTATGAATAAAACATATATTCTCAAATAATTTGCCGCAAAGGCTTGAATCTTGGTAATGGCTGCTTATAGCAATATTTATTTTGTGTTTGCACACACACACACACACACACACACACACACACACACACACACACACACACACACACGAAATGAAGGTAGCACCATCAAAAAATGTTTTGAGTGGTTAGCTCAGAGTGGAGAAATTAGACTAGGAACAGGTTCATGTGTACACACACGTGTGCACACCCACTTACACACACAGCACAGTCTACACTCACATCCGTGAGTAACACATTGGAAAGAAGGGAATGAGTATCCTATATATTATGTACAAAAGATATATATACATATACACACATATACATAATCATACACACACACACACACACACACACACACACACACACACACACAATAATATATAAATTAAAAACAAACATTATAGAGCCACCCCATTCTCAGAGATTCTACAAAAGCACCCTTTTGGTGTTTGAAAGCATTTTTTTTCTAGAAGTACTTGTCATTGTATTCGATTCTTAAGCACAGCAGGCCCTAATTTTGAAAATCAATCAGAGCAGATTATCTCTGTGGACAAGATGTTTCCCTACAGTGGAGCCAGTAAATCCAATTTACCATATAACCTTTCATTTTTCACATTGTTCATTTTTAAATTGTTCATAACAGCCACATAAGCTGTTAGAGTTTGATTATAAACAGGTGCATGCTTACTGGATATTTCATTTCAAAGGCCTGTTTCATCTTTGACACACACTTGTATGTGGGTGTACATTTCTGCGCAGCCTACAGATGTGCTTTTTAACCCTCAGAACCCTAATCTGTAGCATTAATGGAGTTTTTGTAGAAGTTAATTAAACAATTTCTATGATAGCAGCACAGCAATCCCAGTAGAGAGAGCCATACAAGGCGAGGGAGACGGAGACCGATTATGCTGTTGCCTAGCAACACGTACAAAATTTGAAGTGATTTGGTGTCCCCATAGTGGTTATCATAGAGGTCATATGTTTACTAAATCCACATAAACGTGTGCTGGCTGTCAGACAGGGCTGTGAATAGACCAATGCAAGAGCCTGTCCTAGTCCAGATCGATGTGCGTTCATGTGTTGGTGCCAGTGATGTTAGACACCGGGCTGTGTCCCTTTAAGCCGCCTAATTGCATGGATCTTTAGGAATGTCAGTTCTTTTGAATGAGTGGCAAATGCTTTATCAGAATCCTCCACATAGGATGAAGCCAGCCTTTTGCAGTTGTGGGACTCATTTGCATGGATGAATCCCTCAACAAGGTGAAATCAGAGTTAAGAGGCACCGAGGAAAGTGAAGGACCCGGATCCAGAAATGTGGTTATGCTTAACTCGGTATTCCTGAAATATCGCAGGCCAGCTCAGTTTGCTGATTCCTGCATCCCACAATTCACTACAAATGTAAACAGTGTCTGGAAAAAAAAAGTCTGTCCTCTCAGCTTGTTTTGCTTGTTTGTAAATTGTGTGTGTGTGTGTGTGTGTGTGTGTGTGCGTAATAGAGATAAAATGAAAGAGAAAGAGAGAGACAGAGAGAGATGGAGATAGAGGAAGGAGAGGCGAGACAGAGCTGCTGAGGCATTCACTTCACAGCAATTTAGGTCATGCTAAACAAATGCTTTACTGAAGGAAGCACAGACAAATAGGAGCATCCAGTCTTGAAGTGACTTCAGCGTCGTTGGAAGCTATGCATTGTGTGGACCAGCAGTGCCTGGGATATAGTGGGTAGGGTCAAACAGCAGCATGAAGCGAATGGTTCTGGAGTCTGTGGGCTGCTGTGCGATACATTTCCTGGTGTGAAGGAAATTTGATCAATCGTCCCTGCGAGCAGCAGAGGAAATTATATTCACTGTTAACAATCCTGAGTGATCCCTTATCCAGTTATCCTTTACTTCCATGATGGAAAAGATATTATATACTGCAGGATGGCAATTCGTCTATCAACAAGACAGAAGTGGTCGACCGACTGCATGACAAAGACAAATGCAAAGAACCAGGCAAAAACAGAAAAGTGGCTGCACAAGCATGACTCTTACAGCAGGAACATTTTGTCAGAGAATCTAGTAAGACATAGTTATGTTGTAACTACCCTGATGAAGACAGCTGTGCTGTCAAAATATTGGTGATGTAAAAAAAAAAAAAAAAAAAATCAGTGCTTCCCTTTTTTGTATTGGAGCTGTATTCGACAGCCTTGCTGTGTTTATGCAGGAATTTCTCAATAACCTGATATGATCCTGATGGAGCATTCATGGGAGATTCTGACAGGCTGAGTGAAGCGGTGTTTTCTTCTGTTATCATATCTATTATCACTCAGAGTTATTGTTAGTGGTGATTAGCATTTACCATTGCCATTTACCATTTAGATAAGTGGACCAAAACCATGCCAGAGAAAGCACCACTGCAAGGCCACGATCAATCAGAAATGTTGTTTAACGGCTGTTTCCCTTGATTTAAGCTGTATCACTCAAATGAATGACAGTTATTGGTTTATGTTTATTGCCAATACACAAATGTTGAACACATCTTATGTTGCGCTGCATGTGAAATTCTTATTCTCATTGAAACCTTTGAGCAGTCTCTGGTTTGACAAGCATGTTTAGAATAACAAAAAACTGGAATGTGTGCACAATTCTAGCAGAAGAGGAAAAACAAGTCTGCAACAATATGAATAAAATATGTGGATTGCTTATGATTAGCATACTAATGACTAATCACCATGCTAATCAGTTCATTTGTGACCTCAAATTGCAGACTGGTGCTGAGAAATTTGAGGCCAAAACTGAGAAATGCTCATCTGATTGCGTATGGGTTATATAGCAGTAACAACAACAACTTCAAGGTAGTTTATTAATACGCAGACATCGAGGGGGGAAAACGCAGGAGAAATTCACTGACTTGTCATCATGGTGACGATATTCCAAAACTGCTTGAGCTACAAACTGCAAAAGCAGGGATTGTTTTTTCATGTTGGATTTTTAAATGATCTTAATATTCTTTTACATTTTATGATTTCTTTGTGTGTACAGTATATTGCAAAACAACTCTTGATTTATTTAGGAATTATTTAATATATTGATTCTTCTCTCTGGATTGTTTTGAATTTCATGAGGTGGTGGTCTACAGCAGAGCGAAGGAATTAGGCACGTGCCTACATCAACATTTAATTCAGCACCCAATATTTATCTTTTATGATGATGCTATACAGTATATTGTGATGCAATCATTTGGCATACAGATGTTTAGTGTCTATGTATTATGGATGTCAAAGTTACATTTTTAAACTACAAGTGCCCCATTTTGTGCTTGTTGAAAAGAATATTATAGACAGAATTATAGACAAAAAATAAGCAGGAAACACAGAAGTAATCTTCAACTGTTCCACGTGAAATGCAGCTTGGCCACATCTGCAAACACCTCTGGCTGCAAAGGAGATGCAATACCTGCCTCCATCTAATTCCCAGACTCGAAAAGCCATCACAAGTAAGGACAAGTAATCCCAGCCTAATGGAGCACGTATGGGACTCGTGGGGTGGCAAATGCAGCATCCCATCTGAAATGAAGAGGCTGAGGGCTGCCAGTGAAAGGGTAGTGAGCTGAACAAAACCAAAGCTGTGTTAGGAGGTCAGCTGGCTGAGCAGACATGTCACCAGCCGATTGGACATGTCTGTGTGCTCCATCAGCAGGTGTATAAATATGTGTCATGTTTCACACTCTGTGTCCGCAGGGACTGCAACCCAGATGGGATTTTAAATGCTACATTTCATGTGGTATCATTTAGTGGGTTAGTTCACCCCTCATTGGTTTGCCATCTGGTGCCCTCTCAGCTTGTGAGAGGAACATTCACACTGTAGCCTGCTCTACTGCCTTAATGCCCCTGATCTTACTACCGAAGCATTTCCAACAGTTTACTCCACATTTAACAGACTCTCTCCAACTCAACTCTGTGCCATCAGCGGAGTATGGATCTACATGCCATCATTTTTAGTATCATTCATGAGCTAATGAGCCCAACCAGCACACAGGGAGTTTGAAAACCAAATTAGGTGAGGGTGGAGCAATGAGGGAGTTTTAAACAACAAGAAAAACCACAGAGCTAAATCATCCTGATGAACTGAGGAGACATGTTATAAAAAAATAATAATAAACAAGACTGAACACGAGTATGTGGAAACAACTTCACTTAAAAAAAAGTTACAGGACAGCCAACCATCAGCCAACATAACAGCAACGTTCACGCAAAAACTCCTTGAGCAGAATACAAACTTGTACAAAGTACTCATCTTAAATGTTTATACTACCTAATGTTAAGATCTAAATCAAACAAGTGGACTCGGAACGAGTTGAATAAAATTTATATCGGCTGTGCATCACTTACCAATCCACTTTAAACTTGAAGAATTAGTCCTTAAAGAAAGGCTATTGTCTTGTTGTCATTCATTTTCCAGGTGACTTCTTTAGGAAAGGAAGAAAAGGAAATTCCGTGATTTGGACTCACTCTTCTCTTGATTTGACGCCCATCTGAACGTTTTTTTCAGCCCGCTTGATTTTCCCATCTTTTTCTTTTTTTTTTCTCCTTCCCTCAAAATTTGTGAATAAGCTTAATCCACGAGTTTATTCTCGTCACATCATCCCCTCATTTCTGGAGACGTCGGGCTTTAGACGATTACAGGCTGAGTTAGACAACCAGCCAATGCTCCCACCCTTTATTGACGGACTCCCTTTATCACAATTTGCCAGATTTGCAGACAGCCACTGACTGGCCTCACCTTCCAAATATACGCGTTTGGACCTGCTAATGGTGCTTACACTGCACTCCATATGTTTCCATTTTGCACCTCGACATCACATTATATTACTCGAGGGGAGGTTGGGTGCTGTTTAGGGAAGTCATATTTTATGGTTTTGTGCGCAGAGAGATTTGCAATTTTAATTAATTCAATGCCACAACAATTTGGGGGAAACCTCCTAAAATTGACAAGAAAAAAACACCAAAACTGTTGAATTTATTCTGCCTTTCCACGAGTTCATTCAGTACTATAAACTTCCTTGTTTATGGGAGGTGATGGCCAAAACTATGTCTATCCACTCCTATGTGAAACCCTCATTACTGGTTATTAGAAATGCAGTGTAAAGGGGAGTAAAACAATTTGAAATCGGGAAATACGGAAGAAAAACACGTTGCAAGTGCGATGTCAGTGTAGCCTATAGATGAGAATGAGGAGGAGGAGGGGGGGACGACTTTGAGATGACATTGAGGCTGTGTAGATGGGAGTTGAGTCTCTGGTTGTTGATGTTAGACAGTCGCACAAGGCGAAGCGGCTGCTGCCCGTGTTGATTCAGCCTCCTCCTCCTTCTCCTGCCTCCTCCTGGTCTTCAGCACTACTCCCCGCTGGACAGCTCCTCCCTGGACACCTCTAACGCTGCGTGGTCCCTCTAAGTCTTTTAATGGAAATAAAATCTATTTATGTTCCACGAAAAATTGGGAGTTTACAACTTCATCAAGAGGAGGAATCTACGGATACCTCGTTTAAAGATTCGTGGCAGGCAGCGCATCCTCGGCGGCACAGATCACAGATTCATTGTGAGTAAACTGGTTGCTGGATTCTTGCTTGTGTGTGTACGCGCGCGTGTGTGTATGTGTGTCTGTGTGTGTGTGAACCTTCATACAAATGAGTCTCGCAAATGCATGATTCATTTATTGTGATTGTAGGGATGATGACTGTGATTAAACTGTGATTGAAACGGTCAATATGCTACTGTTGTCAATGTAATGACTCTTCATGATGAGCTCTGGACCTATATGCTATAGCCAATTAAATGCAGAATTGATTGCTGTCCCCTGGTGTACTGGATGGTGCAAATGTGTAGACGCATTCTCATGCGTTTAATAGTGCGTTTGATTCACAATTAATCGGATGGAATGGGGTAGCTATTTGTGCAGCCCGATGCGTAAAGCTTTTACGCATTGGACATCCCTTTGTCTCCACAATGCGTTTTGTGTTCCAGTTTGTTTGCGACCTCTCTGTATCCCTGCTGCTTCTAATTCTGTATGTGGATAATTGCTAGGAGAATCTGCAGGTGGTAATTGGTGGTCTATACTCCATTATGCTTAATTCTTATAGGCTATTTGGTATTGCAACGGTGCGTCTTGCGCTTAAGGTTGCATGTTTTGGATCCTATGATTTTTGCATTAAAGTTTTTTTTGTTTGTTATTTTTTTGTTTGTTATATTGGGAATGACAATTTCTGCTTTCTCTCATTGACTTATTTCAGTGTTGACTTTGTGTAGCCTATCATATGTGTGCTGATGGTTTTGGCTGTTGTTGATTCACGCGCAATTTGTCGTCTGTGTTTTATTTCGGGGGGGAAGTCCAGCATGACTTTGCCATCGAATGTTTTTGGTGTTTGTTGAGTCTAATATGAATGAATGAGAAATCTGGCAAGGATCCAATTTTTGTTTTTAAATGCAATAGCTTATTTCAAGGTATAATTGCACGACAGCGGTTTAGAATTTAACTTGTAGTGTTTTACTGAGCCTGCAGATAAGTAAATTAAGCTATTGCCCAATGTGTCCATATTTGCTTCATAAGTAACCGCATTCTGAGCGCGTCCTGAGAAACCGACCAACTGCTCTATTCACGATTTCAGGTTAACGGCGCCTGACGAGCCGTGTCTGTACAGGCTTCACCTCCAGACATTTGGTCCAAAGGTTAGGTCTAAAAACCGCGAAACTGCTGTCTACGTGGACTGGTGCTGAAGCCTCCCGTCCGACTGCCAGGACCTCTGCCAAATCCAGAGACATGGCGACGAACGGCACCAAAACGGATGGACAAGTCACAGAACTGAACGAAGTGGCCACTAATAATGACAAGCCCAAGTCACTGGATGTGAAACCCGAAAAGCAGAAAAAGGAGATTCCTGATAGAGAGACATGGGGGGGGAAATTTGATTTCCTTCTGTCGTGTGTGGGTTATGCAATTGGACTGGGCAACGTATGGAGATTTCCCTATCTCTGTGGAAAAAACGGTGGAGGTAAACACTATTTTCACAACTAATTTAAGCAGACTCCATGCTCCATTCAGCTGCTCATGATGCACATACTCGAGCTTAACTGGTTCATCATTTCGGTGACGGATGAAAAGGATATCACGCAAATTTACAACCCTAATTTAATCTGTGAGACGTTGTATTGTGGTGTTTAGGGTGAAGCATCAGTGCAGCTGCATAATTGTTAACTGTCATGCATAACTTGATCTACTAATTCCTTTCCATCCAGGAGCCTTCTTGATTCCCTATTTTTTGACTCTCATATTTGCTGGGGTCCCCTTGTTTCTACTGGAATGCTCCCTTGGTCAATACACCTCAATTGGAGGGCTTGGTGTATGGAAACTGGCTCCAGTGTTTAAAGGTATACCTCCCTAACATAAAGTAAAGCTATGGATAAATCATTATTTAAACCAGACCTATAAAAAAATTGATAAATATTAAAACTATTTTAGTTTGCACCAATTGATGATGGATAAACATCCCTTATGTGATTTATTGTACTGTTTTTGATTATTATTATTTTTATTAGGCATAGAATTTATGCAGCCCATTTGAGCACATAGAGTCAATGAAACAGTTTTACTATGGGCTGCCTCAGAAAAACAAACAAACAAAAAAATCTCATTCATTTCTTTATGATAGGTGTTGGTCTTGCTGCAGCTGTCCTGTCCTTCTGGCTTAACATTTACTACATTGTAATCATTGCTTGGGCCATTTACTACCTGTACAACTCCTTCACCACTGTAAGTATTACACAGGTCGCTCCTGATACACATAAATCACAAACCAGCACAGGGTCAGGCTTTTTCTGTCAGCTCACTGAAGATTGTAAGATGCTTGTTAATGCCATTTCAAATCCCCTAATCATGTCAAGGAGAAAAATCCATTGTACTTTTGTTTTTCAGGATCTTCCATGGAGCTCATGTAACAATCCATGGAACACAGAGAAATGTTATGTAAACTACAGCATTGTAGATACCACCAATCTCACCAGTGCAGTGGTGGAGTTTTGGGAGTAAGATACTGAGTGTTTTCTTTTGCTTCAAAACAGCCCAGCTTTAAAGTACCCTGCATGCCTCCCTGAGATACATAAAAGACAAGTCCCTTTGCTTCACAGTGATCTCCCTGTGCGTATAATAGTCTTATTGTTGCTCGCTCTGATCTTATAGGCGCAACATGCATCAAATGACCGATGGCTTGGAAAAACCAGGCCAGATTCGAGTGCCACTGGCAATAACATTGGCCATCGCCTGGGTCCTTGTGTACTTCTGTATCTGGAAAGGGGTTAGCTGGACAGGGAAGGTAAGACATGCACACAAATTGCCAGTTGTAGGTATCCAAGGCCTCCTATGCTATGTTGATCCCCAATAGGATTCAGTGTGTAACAGCTATGCAATATTAATCGTTCTCATATCACCTCATCAATCATTTAGATTGCTGTGGGTATTGTCCAGATTGATTTTAGAATAAAAAGGGAAACATCAAACACCCATGTTTACTAATCCTACACAGCCTCATGGTGGCTCCTCTAATTCCAATTCTCCTGGCACAGTATCTATACTGTGTGTGGATTCATGATAGGAGGAGCAGCAAACAGCCATACACTACAATCTGGTTTTGTCCTCTCCCCTCAGTTTGTGCAGTTTCCCTCCCTAGCGGCGCTACATTTTGAAAGTCTAATGTGTCATGTGACCATGGCAAATAAAATTTGTTTTGGTCACAAATACCCCATCCCCCTGCACATTTTGCTCACAAATCACATGCACAGTGTGATACGTGCACAAGAGAGAGAGAGAGAGAGCTGAATGAAAGTGAGGCTTCAATGAATCTCTTAACTGAATATTTTTGTCTCTTCATTTGTTTTCCCATTTGTCTGTGAGAGACTGCAGGAAATAAATCTAGAATCTGTGTTGTCCTCATGAAAAGGTCCTTTTGTTTTTTTTGTTTTGTAATAATGGGAACACTGTAAATTTTCTAATTTTGTATGCATCATTTACAAATATCTATATGATGCAATGGTATTATGTATTGCCCACCTGCTGATAACTGTTTCACATTTTATAGGTCGTTTACTTCTCAGCTACATATCCCTATTTCATGCTGTTCATTCTCTTCATCCGTGGGGTGACTCTACCTGGAGCTAAAGAAGGGATTCTGTTTTATATAACCCCTGACTTTGAAAAACTCAAAGAATCTGAGGTAATGATATATTGTGCTTTGACAGATTGATACCTGTGTCTTTCATGCCTGAATGAGCAGTGTTCAGCTAAATGGTTGTCTCCCTTTGTCAGGTATGGCTTGATGCAGCCACACAGATCTTTTTCTCTTACGGATTGGGACTGGGGTCACTTATAGCTCTGGGCAGCTATAACCCTTTCAATAACAATGTTTATAGGTAAGATAAACACTGAATGAAAAGATAAAACATGAAATATCATGTAGCTGAATATAATAAATCAGTGCAAATCTTAATTAAATAGTTAATGAACATAGGAATTACACTGCTACTACTATACTGTGTTATAAGCCTTCTAGACCTTTATTGAATTTACTGTGAGATGCCAGCATCAAAATAATAGCAATCAAAGAGGTAGAGAGTTTTTTGCTTTGAGACTGCGTGCTGCAAGTGTTTTTACTAGCAGCCCTTGGGTTCTGGGTCACACAAATTATCAGTTGCATAACAATAGTTGTATTAATTTCAATTGCTTGTTTTCAATGGTTCCGTAATTACCAAACAGGTTAAGATTCTTACAATCAATTTATTAAAAGGCTCCAATGATTTCTTTTGTCTTTTCTTTTTTTCCAAAAAATGAGGTATCAGTTAATTAGATTGTAGTTCTTAGATGAAAATTGCATTTGTCTGTAGTACATGACAAAATGGTGCTTTTTGCAAAATAAGTGTATGATCAATAGAAATAAACAGTAGTGATGTGTTCTCTCAGCCATTAAAAAAAACAGGATCTCTCTCTCTCTCTCTCTCTCTCTCTCTCTCTCCTGTGTGGATCGTTTTCAGGGAAGCTCAATACAGAAAAAAAGTAATCACAAATCACTTAAATCTTTGACAACAGGCCTATTTATGTTTCCTCTCCCCAGAGACTCTGTCATTGTGTGCTGCATCAACTCATGTACCAGCATGTTTGCTGGGTTTGTCATCTTCTCTATTGTTGGCTTCATGGCACATGTGACAAAGAAATCCATTGCCGACGTAGCAGCTTCAGGTAACTACTGAATGTATATGCCTTCCGCTGTAATCGTTCTGTCACCAAACCAAAAGGTGCACTGTCACTGATTCTGACTCCTGTGCACAGCTTCTGTCGTCTCTTCTACATGAGAATGTGTTGCTACAGTAACACCTGAGTTCTGTGAGAATAACCATGATGAACTATGATTTTTCTATTTACCATCCAGGCCCAGGCTTGGCTTTTCTGGCCTACCCAGAGGCTGTAACCCAGTTGCCTGTGTCTCCACTCTGGGCCATTCTGTTCTTCTCCATGCTGCTCATGCTGGGGATAGACAGCCAGGTAAGGGGCTTGGAGATGATCTGCTCCCGGTTTGACCTAAATATGTAAACGCAGGTACATATCATGCTGCTCGCCCCTGCTCTCCCTGCATGATAAGCATGCAATTTGCTCTTTGTGGACAGATATAGCTGAGCTTTGACATCAGCTGTCAAGTCTTTTTAATGCAACTTTATCACCTCCATCTGGCCGCAGGTTTCAGTGTTCGTGTTTCTTTATTGTGTGTATGATGTTTGGGTTAGAATAAGGCCACAGACACTATAAAAAAGAGGCTAAATGCAGCTACATACCAGCAATGACAGCTAGAACCTCACAGGAAAAGACATAAATCATAATCCTATAATAAATGCCATAGGAAAGCTGCTTTTGCATAGCAGAGCTAATATCAAAATGGCTTCCACAAATGAGATGTTTGGTCATAGAGAAGATTACTTTGGCAATTTTCTTCCATTGTTCTGTGCAGTTTACTGTAAATTGTCATTTGTCATAAAATTAGGCTTTTTGTGTTAAAGAATACTCTGGGGAAATATGCCCATAAAGTGGAGGAAAAATTAAAAAAATAATATGTGAACTAAAACAGTTTTGCAAAACACCTGCAGACATCTTTGTTCCCTTTTTTTTTTGGTAACCCAAACAGCAGCAAGGTGCAAACATAGCACGCAGAAATCACAGGCACACTAACACTTTATGCTGAACCCTGTATCTCTGATTCTGTCCTTCAGTTCTGCACTGTCGAAGGCTTCATCACTGCTCTGGTGGATGAGTTTCCCAGGGCTCTTAGGGGTAGACGAGAGCTCTTCATTGCAGTTGTCTGTCTGGTGTCCTATGTGATCGGACTGTCAAACATCACACAGGTACAGCAGGCCAGCTCTCCTACATTACCACTGGCTGTGAATGGCATATAAGTCAAGCATAAAAAAATGCAGTTAAAGGACTTGAAATATGCAGCTCAAACTGATGCATTTTACAGTGGATTAAACAGATTTAGGTTTTCTGCCCTCTCTTGTGGTTGTTGGTAATCTATTTGTGTCTCCTCCAGAGATGAATCTGTACGCAGACACTTTGTATGACAGGTATCCATTTCTCTGTAACCAGGGTGGCATCTATGTGTTCAAGCTGTTTGACTACTACTCTGCCAGTGGAATGTGTCTGCTCTTCTTGGTCTTCTTTGAGTGCATCTCCATATCCTGGTGCTATGGTGTGTATCATCAGTGCGTCAATGAGTAGAGAAAAAAAATTAATAAATACATAAAAAGGAACAAAATATCTTTAAAAATATCTAAAGGAACAAAATCATATTTAAAAATATCTAGTCTTCCTTCTGTTAAAAAATCAAAGTGATGAAACATGGCAGACAGGCAAAGCCTGGATAAATATGAAGGGTAGAAGAAGTAATAACCTCACCTCCATCCAGAAATATTAGCGCACCTTCAAATGCTGTTTAGCCCCAAGGTCATGAGCGGCCGTGTGTTCTGCCTTGCCCTTCCTCATCATCATGCATGGCAGACCGGCAGCAAATTGAAATAAATTGGATATGAATATTTTGATCATACATCCATTTGTCTCGCAGGTGTGAACAAGTTCTACGACAACATCCAGGAGATGATCGGCTACAAGCCTTGTATATGGTGGAAGATGTGCTGGGTCGTGTTCACCCCTCTCATTGTTGCTGTGAGTGCTCTGAGCTAATCCAACAGTACAGCCAAAGTCATGACATGAACAATGAAAACAATAAATAAAGTCAATATTATCTGCCTGGAGCCATGTCAGGCTGAGACAGAGCTGCCTGTAACCAGTGGTGTCAGGATGTATAAAGTGTCCCATGTCTCCCACAGGGGGTGTTCTTGTTCAGCGCCGTACAAATGGTTCCACTCACAATGGGAGACTATGTTTTCCCAGGCTGGGGTCAGGGAGTGGGCTGGCTCATGGCCTTGTCCTCCATGATTCTCATACCAGGATACATGATCTATATGTATCTTGGACTCAAGGGCACTTACAAAGAGGTAAGAACGAGCCGTCAAGCTTGTGGCGTAAAAATAACGGTTTTCCAGAGGTTTTCGTGCCATGTAGGCTATTCAATGATTTGGTTATTTGCTAATCTGTAACCTAACACAACCCCTGTCTGATACAATTCCTTCATCATCTTGTCATAATTTGATTTATCATTGTGCTTCTCTCCCAGCGGCTTCGGATAATGTTTCAGCCTCCCGCAGTGGTCAGACGGCCTCAGGAGAATGGACCTGAGCAGCAGGCGGAAACC
>OMLF01030652.1:3562-14790 GCA_900302615.1 Holocentrus rufus
CACAGGATGTAGCTCAAAGTGCTTCACAATAAAAAATAAATAAAATACGTAAAATTTAGATGAAAGACAGACCAGTCAAGTTAAAGACAGACAGATGCAGGAAAAAAAGGATTTCTAGGCCCACATTTTATAGAAAACAGAGCACCATCCCCTGACCTGAACCTTCATAGTGGGTAAGAAAAAAACCCTGCATAAGTCAATAGGGGAAAAAATGAAAGAAATGTTGGTAAGGACCACAGAGAGAGGGAAGCCCCTGCCAGGCCGGTCAGGAATGCAACAGGTGCTGGATGGGCAATTATTAGCTCTAATCAAATCAAATTATTGAATCTAATTCTAATCTATAAAGTAAAAATAAAATGACATTAATTAAAAGATAAGTTAAATAAATAGGTTTTCAGCTGCTGGTTAAAAATGTTTACGGAGCCCACATCTCTGATAGCTTTAGGTATGTTATTCCATAATTTTGGAGCATAGCTTAAAGAAGCTGGGCTGTCTTTTGTGTAGGATAATTTATATCTTACAAAACAGCAGCAGAAGATCTAAGAGGGAAGGATTATAAAACAACAGAGAGTCTGCAATGTAGGCCAGTCCTAACCCATAAAGAGCTTTATAAACAAGTTAAAAAACCTTTGAAATCTATTCTAAAAGATACTGGGAGTGTAGCTAGGGATGATATGCTCTCTTTTTCTTGTTTTGGTTAAAAGTCCAGCAGAGCTCTAGATAAGCTGCAGTTTCTCAATAGAGGTGTTCTGGTGGACCATTAAAAAAGAACATTGCAGTAGTCTAATCTATTTGAAATAAGAGCATAAATAATTTTTTTTCTACATCTTTTTGGTCGTACTTTAACAATATTTCTTATATGGTAAAAAGTTGTTTTGGCCACCGTCCTTATATGTGGTTTAAAATTTAAGTCTGAATCTAAGACAATTCCCAGACTCGTTATCTCCGACTTTAACTGTGAAGCCAGATTTCCAAGTCTACAGGAGAGCAGATCTCTTTTAGCTTGGGGCCCAGCTAAGAGTATTTATGTTTTATCTTCATGAATTTTAAAAAAATTATTGCTCATCCATTTATTGACTGTGGCCATATCAGTAGTCAGGGAGCATAGGGAAATGTCATCATCAGGCTCAACAAACATACTGCTGCATATCATCAGTGTAACTATGGAAATCAAGTTTATATGTGTCACCTAAAGGGAGTGTATATGTATGAAAAAAAGAAGGTAACCAAGACAACTTCCCTGAGCAACACCAAAAGGTAAACGATATTTCTCTGACACTTGATCACTGATACTTGATACTGATAATTTCTCCCTGAAATGTATGAGTGGACCCAGTTTAAAACACAGAGGCCAAAGCAGTTCTCAAGGCGATCCATGAGAATATTATAGATGATATAAAGAAACAAAGGTGTGGACCAATTAGTATTAGAAATGCCATCCCAAGAACAGGTCACATGTTCTCATTGGAGCATCAAGGACTACTGAAATCAGATATGTTGAAGGTTTTACTGTGGAAATGTAAAATTGTGTAAAGTGTGTAGGATCTTCATGTTCTCCCTACATTTACCTGCATGTTTTTTATCCTATCCTATCCATATTGCAACATGTCTCTCAGTGCATTTTTCTTGGATTTCTGCTCCCGTGTTTTCTAATCTAACACGGTGGGTTTTCAAAGTAGTCACAATTTTTGTTTATTAATTCACTTTCTTATCTCTGTCCTGGCTGACTCATGGAAGAAGAACGGCCCAAATACAAGTATGTTTGAATGCATGCATGAGAATACATAGTTTACTGCTGATCATTGCATTGCATAGCTGTGAGAGTATTGAGCAACCACAAAAAATACACAGATGTGTCAGAAGTGCACTCATGTTCTTTTACAGGCCGCTGGTCTCACAGCTCGCTGCCCCTAAAATCCCCGAGGGAGAGAGAGTAGACTTCGATGTATGTTCCTCCAAACCCCTTTGTAATGAAATAACAACATGCTGAGAGTATTTATGAGTGAATGATGAATGATGATAATGAGCATTAATGCAGCTTGATTCATAAATCCCCTGATCCCACTCAGGACATCCATAGGAAGAGGATGGAGAAGGATCTTCTGGAGCTGCAGACTCTGATTGAAGTTCACTTTGATCAGAGGAAGAAAGAGGAAGAGGAGCTGATTGGGCTCAAAGAAAGGATTGTAATGCACTTTTTTTTTCCTATTTTACAATCCCATACTCTCTTCTGTCCATCTTTGTACTGAAAGAGATGTGAGAATATATGTGATGTGATTAATAAGCGACGTATGAATGCTATGCATGAAATACGAATAGCATTTCTTTTTTAGGAGAGTCGTCGGGCAGAAAGGGCCGAGCAGCAGCGCGTGAGAGCTGAAAAAGAGCGAGACAGACAGACAAGAATTGCGGTAATTAATGATGGGGGACAAATGAATTAGCACTGTATTATAGTTGTTGTTATAACCATACATGTTGATAATGTGTTACCAGTTACCATGGTCAAATTAGATTGGATTGGAGCTAATTTAATATGTGCTCTGTGGACTTATGTGTGCTTTTTGGCCCGTTATGAGTCATCTGAAATTGAAGTGATCCACTGAAGAAAATGCAAACTACTTCCTCAGGAGGAAAGACAGAGGAAGGAGGACGAGGAGGCGAAGAAGAGGGCAGATGATGAGGCCAAGAAGAAGAAAGTGCTCTCCAACATGGGGGCTCACTTTGGAGGGTTCCTGGTTAAGGTCAGTGTAACACTGGTATCAGGATTTCAGTGGAATATTGATTTTGTGGGCATGTTTTTTTTTTCCATCATGAGTGTGATACTACATTTTGCAAGTACATGTGTCTCGTGGATTATCCGCTCCCCATGCTGGTCTGAGCCTCGACAGCTCTGCGAGTAAGATGCCTTGGTTTCCCGCAGGCAGAGCAGAGGAGAGGGAAGAAGCAAACGGGCAGGGAGATAAAGAAGAAGACCCTCGCGGAGAGACGCAAGCCGCTGGCCATCGACAGCCTGAGAGAGGACGGCCTGAGGTCAGCTAAGTTTCATGAGGCCACGAGGTCCCATGGGTGTTTTTTGAGCTGAAGAAATAGTGAGAACAAGCAGAAATAGGGAATAACATACTAACTTTTGCTGCGTTTCTATGTATTTTGGTGCTGGAAAGTGATTTGTCAGTTGGGTTATTGTTGCAAATAAACATTCAGCACTTTCCATCCCACACTGTAGACGTTTTGAGTTGGATAAGCTTGGCAAATACCTTCCGAAACTGCTGTGCAGCATTGTCTTGTGGCCTTTAATTAATATTAAGTAAAATCCTCAAGAGGACCCAAATTAGGCAGTGAGAGCACATTGTTCAGTGATCTCCCGTTGCTGATGCTCCGACTGTTTCAGAGAGCGAGCCAAGGAAATGTGGGAATGGATCTATCAGCTGGAGTCAGAGAAATTTGACCTGACTGAGAAGATGAGGAGGCAGAAATACGAGGTGAGCAATTTAGCAGAGAATATGCTGGTCACGTGAGACCGTTCGTTTTGAAAATGCTTGTTTCCATGGAGTTTGTGACATCAGACTTCTTTTAATTTTTTTTTCAGATCAATGTCCTCCTGAACAGAATTCAACATGCTCAGAAATTGTGAGTTGGCATGTCTCAGTCTAGCATAAGTCCCCAGAAAACACACACACACACACACACACACACACACACACACACACCTGTACAAGGTCACTCTTATCACATAATACTTTGCATAGAATATGCATGCCAAAAATACATTACAACTACAGTCACACACACGCAATAAATGTCAATTATAATTCTTTAATACTTTCCCTATAACGTTTGTATATGAAACACTGATCTCAGATAATAGTATAAAAATACAACTTCCACCTTTACATAGACATACATGCATTTGCTCCATGGCTGTTCATGACCTCTGACTCTTTCCTTCTCCATCCAGCAAAAAAGGTCACGGTAACAAGGGCAAGGTTGGAGGACGCTGGAAGTGAGCTCACACACAGAAGGCACAAGAGCAGCAAGAAGACAGTTGACTGGTTTCAGGAAAATGTTGCAGCAGTGTTGCAGTGTTCATCCCTTGAGCTAACTGACATGTAATTGTTTGCTGTGTGGCATTTACTGAAATAGTAAAAATTCACAAATTATTCAAATGCGACTAAATGAGCGTTTTCTATCGGTGTAATTCAAAGGGGAAATGAAATTCCAAGTAAGAAAGAATTTGATTTAATGCTTCTTGAAAATTCAAACACTGAACAATCCATTAACAGCCTTGAAAACCTAAAGTCAAACGCAATTCAACGGAGAGAAAAGTTACTAAAGCCCAGTGATAATAACTGTATTTAAGGCATTTGACAATTGCTTCTCACTGGCTGGTAGAAAAACTGAAGAAAATGTCCCAGCTCTGACGAAATATCAGCCTGACTTTCAATCTGTTACATCATGTAATGTGCTGAGCAGAGTAAAAATGTGTTTTGAGCTTTTCTTGGTGTAGCCAACTTTACTCCTTCTGCAGTGTGAAAGTGGCAAATATGTTGTCACTCCTCGCCTCGTGACACGCTTCAAATCCCGCCTCCTGAGCCATGCTCACCACTCGCTCTGCAAAGCCTGCTTCTTGCTCTTTGGTCAGATCCAATAGGTACCTGAGATACACAGGGATAAAATTAATTAAATATAAAAAAAAGTCTGAGTCTTCCAATCATGATCACTGCAAATTGTGTCTATCAGAAATATGGATTATGTGGCAAACACAGAATATTTAAACATGATAATGATTAACCAAAAAACAGAAAATACTGATTTTCTGATTTGTGTTTGTCATGTGTAGTGGATGGCAGAATGACTGTACTCTAGGTGACTGAATTGTCACCATGGTAACAGGGCCTGTTACTATAAAAACCCTCACTTGGCCAGCTCCACGACGAGCACAGCTTTCGGTGCTGCAATCTGTCTCAACGTCGGGCCCAACTGGTGCACCAAGCTTTACAATATTGATCGAGAGGGAGAGAGAAATACAAGCAATGAAACACAGTTGGCAATCAAAGTATTCTGCAGTGGAGATGACTGGAATGTGAATGGCTCCTCTGAGACATTTAGGTTTAGTTAGTCTGGCTCCATGTTAGAAGAAAAAAAAAAACAAAAGAAACATGCATTATGCATCAGGTCATGTGATTTGTGGAAGCAGAGCTCACACCTGGCAGAGAAGTAGATGGTGTTGAAGAACTGAGAGTATTTCTGTTTTTCGGGCAATTTGGAAAGAGAGTCCATGGGCAGGAAGGTCACAGAGATCCCATTCAGATGCATCAGGTCTGAAAAGGATTTTGGTAATTTCAGTACAGAGTTACATCATATTTATCTCAGCTACTACATTCAATTTTTTTGGCTTCACAATGATCAAAGTATTCTTCCATATGCAGCTCATATTTACATAACTTCAATGAATTAAAAAAAATGGGGAAAAAAAACGGTGCACTTAAGGCTTCATCAATATGAGCTATAGTGCTTTTATCACTGTGTGAACTAATATTCCTGCACTAACCAGCACTGCACTGCTGTTCACCTACAACCACAGAGCCGCTTGTGTTAATAGGTGCCCGTTTACCATTAATGCCGACAGATTTGTGGTAACCCTGTGGCTGTGAGGACAGCGCCTCTGTTGTCTCTGTGTCTGACTGAGAAGTGGTGAGACTGCTCCTCCTACAGGACAAGCGCTGAAATAACGCCTGCACATTTGCAAAGGAGATATCCTGGGCAGTCTGGGGATATAGAGGGGAAAAAAGATGGATTATTGAGGTCCTTAACATATACAAAATTTTATCAAACATGAAAACAATGCAGTTATTACATTTTACCTTAATATGTTGCCCATTCTGTGTCTTCAGCAAGCTCTTATCATCAGTCTCAATGCCAAACGAGAGGTAAGGACTGGACACAATGTCTCCCCAGTAACCCCTAGCTGCCACTTTGTCCCCCCTCTATACACACACACACACACAATAAAAGATGAGTTCCCTCAGATATCAAAGTATCACTTAATTGTGTTCTATATCGACACCAAAAAAAGACCTACATGACTGAATATCCTCATGGAGAGCAAAGTTGCATTGGTTGTTTGGTAGGTCCCTTCCCTCATCTCAAACGCCACGCCCCGTTCCCTCCATCGAACATACTGCTGTTTGTTAATGACACCACACTGAAAATGCAGAAGGTCACGATGAGTGTAACATCTAAGAATCTAAATTACTTATAATACTTAATATCTGGGAGCAAATGTTTAAGTTCAACAGATCCGTGCAACGGGAACAGTGCAAACAGTGGTCAGATACCCCTTTCTGGTGCAGCTTCATGGTGAGGTCCCAGTCAAAGCAGCCCTTCCTGGAGTCATAGCGTGTTCCCAGGTGCTGCCTGACCCGGCCGTCCCAGGCTTTGGTTACAGAGGTAGGAGCGACATGACCAGATGAAGACAAGGTTGACACAGGCTGGATCCACAGCTTGAATATCCTGGCCAGCTCATCTCGCTCCTTGAACTGTAGAAATATGCAAATAGAGTGAGACTGAAGACTTAAATCAAACACTGCAGAGCACTTATTCTCAGATGGATGTGACTGCATACACCTCAATATCACTAGTCTGAAATCCCCCAGAAGCACTGAGGGATAGACTGGTTATAGAGTTTTTTCCTGCCTTGAGCAAAGTTGTGTCCAGGCAGGAGTGTGTGGCTGTGTCAAGCATGTCGTTAACAGACATAGAGAGGTGTGATGCTGCACGTCTCAATATCTCCTCCGTCTGGCTGCGGATCTCACTGTTCCCAAACACCTCCAGGAAAACCTCTGTCTTCTCTGAGAGGAAAACAATGGCAAGACAAGCTATGCATTAGGACACGACTAGCCATACCAATATTTATGCTACAAATTTATATTAGCATGTTGACCCACCATGCAGACCCATGCTTTCCTGAGGCATTAGAGCCAGATAGAGGAGCACCAACTGTCTCGCCACCACCTCCATACTGTTTTCGATTACCCATATCTATAGGGGAGCAGAGAGGAAAATCATCATATAACACCCATCCACTCTCACTGGTCACATGATTATCAGACTGTGGCTTACATGAAGGCTGTCTGTGTCCTGCAAACCAGCCATAGTCTTCAGAATGTGTCTCGGATCTGCACTGCCCACCAGCAAAACATTGACATGCCCTTCTTGTTTCTCAGGGCCTGCAGGAAGAGAGAAAGAGAAGGGAGGGAGAAACTGAGCAGCTGCAGCATAACATATTTCCAGGGATAAGTACTTGTAAATGGCAATACTTATACACTTGGTCAACATTTTATTTTCTGAATCCAAGCGTTATTTTAGTATACAAGCACAAATATCTAAAGGTCAGAACATCAAGTCTAAAGCACGCGTGGGGAAATGGTTAAAATTGCATCCTCGTGCCCCTGCAGCCTCACCTGTACTCAGCAGGTCGCGCGCAGGGCTGAAACCCCACCAGGTGATGCAGCCCGCGCCCTCATTTGTTCGCCCGGCGTTCATCCTGTGAAGACCAGAGGCCGAGCATGCAGCTAGCTGTTAGCTGAACTTCACTCATGTCCAAAGCAAACAGTGGTTTGCATGAACACTTCAGCTGAGGTAATGGGATTACTAAGTTATTTGTTCATAGCTTTAGAGCAGATTTTACTGTTTGAATGGCCTCGCGCTGATACGAGATAACTTATCATAAACGTTCGTCAAAACAGTCATGAGGTAAAATCATTGTAAGGCTAACCCAGGGCACAAGTTATTCCTACCCATGTGTCTCAGCTACATCCACGTGATATAAAATAGGGACAGAAATTGTGTTAAACTCACCTGGTTGTCCAGCACAGACTGAATTGTAACAATAGAGAAAGTTTAGCTGCTAACAAGCCAGAAGTAGTCTGAGCAGAAAGTTTGGGATGTGTTGCTTAGCAACAGTTTCTCTAAAAGGGAGGAAAGGCGCCCTCTGTCGGCACCTCTCGCATGTCCTCCGTTCCAAAGTGCAGTGAAGGCATCAGACATAGAATGTGAATTTACATAACACTCATTCCAGTTCAAATCACACTCTTGAATCGTAGTTTGGCTCGTACACTTACAGTGGCTGCCACAAACTGATGGATATTACTGATATGGAAATCCGTGCTGATTTGGTGCACAGGACTCAGAAAGGTGATGTGTTACCATAGCAACAGAATATCTGAATGAACATTCCACTTGCAGCTGTAGTGAACGTTCTTTGTCATGTTCTTTCCTCACATGAAACACTGAACAGTTTTACAGCTTACACGATAATATATAAAAATTCAATGGAAATCATGTAAATTGTACCAGTGGAAACTGCTGTGATAAACTAGGAAGTCTCCTTTCTATCCATTCAAACTCTGTGGTAATATGATGCATCGATATGTGCGTGGCAGTGCACAATAATGAAAAGAAGCAGGGAAGTGGCTGGTCAATATGGCTTTATTTGCTTTTGTGACATCTCTGAACATAGCCTAGCATTTGCAGGGCACTGTTGCACTACCATACTGCATTATTTTTACAGCACAGCAAAACAAGCAAAAAGGCCTAGTTTACTAAACATGAGTTGCAGCTATGGACTAAACGATCTTGTCTTCAGAGTCAAAAACGACTTGTCAGAAAAAGACAATCTATGAATTACTGCCTTTTATTTAGCCTAATTATAACTAGGACCATGTATGAGCATACACAAAAGATGCACATTTACAAGTGTGGTTTTTCCAAGTACACATTTAGACAGTCAAAGAGGAGGGAGAGGTTTTCGTATCAGCTTATCACACAGACACACACCCGCAGCCACACCCACACATGCCCGCACGCACACACACACACACACACACACACGACATACAGATGTACACACCCATCTCTAAAGAACAAAAAAGAACAAATTGCATGGCAACGACAGAACATGTTAATTGGGAAAACATGAGGATCAACACTGAAAAACATATCAAACAGTGTATTGTCTCAACTGAGAAAAGTATCACTCTAACGAGGTTTAGCCTTCACAGCTGCATCGACTTCCTCCTCTGGCAGGAGAGTGTGCCACTGGGCCACCGGACGTCTGGGATTGGCCAACATGTCTGACCAATGTCGCAGGCCGACTCCCGTCGCTCCATATCCCATGAAGGTCTTTCCAATGGGATCGTTACTCCCAAGCTTGTCATAGTCAAACACTGTTATGACAACCTGCACTTTCTGGAAAGAAAAAAACAAACAAAAACAAGCTGGGTTATCAAATCACTCCTGACATCAACATTATTAGTATCTATAATGTGTCAAACTGATCATGGATGCGATGACACAACCCACCTGTATCTGTTCAAAGGGGACATCAAAGCTGAAACTCTCATTAAAGTAAGGATTGAGCGTGTTCTTCTTGACGGTCGTCTTCTTCTTCTTAATCCGTTTCCCATTTTGCTGCAGAACGATCTTCACATATGGATCTTATGGGAGAAGAAAATAAACAGATGTGGTTGTGTTTTTTTCTGGGGCTATTTCACTGCTTCATGAGACAGAATGACAGAAGTTTCCTGAAGGAACTCATTCTGATAAAAGTATAAATAACAGACAGTTAGCGGTAAGAGACTGCTTACCTGATAAGCCACCAACATCCATCTTCTTCAGGTTCTTTGCCTCCATGATGTTCACTGTCAGTTTTCCCGCAGTGGGCACATAGCGTAAAGAAATGCAAATATCACCCAGTTTTTCTTGCTGAAATGAAAACAAATGGAGGAAAATATTACAGCATGTCATCTAAGCAGAAATGAGATGTTCAAGCAAATTAAAAAAAAGACTTTCTATCCATCCTTCCTATGTGCAATGTGGTATATATTAATTATGATATTGCTTATGAATATGAATCATCATTTCTATATATTTAAAAAGATATATATTTTTAGATGTGAAAGTTTGCCCTCCATATTTGCATGAAATATTAACACAATAATGCATGAAGATGTATGTCATACCTCCTCTTTCTCACCACTTTCCAAGTCTTTCCACTGTTGCATTGGCTGGCCCAAATCTACACTGTTCATGGGAATCTTGATCTCCCCAATCATATCATGTTTGGAGAAACGATCAAAGTCAAAGACTTGCAGCACCAGAGTCTTTCCACCCAGCTCTGCGTATGGGATCTTGAAAGAGAAGCAGTTATCAAAAAGTCACAAAGGAGAGACGGGCATTTTTCAGTAATTAATAATCAAGTTGGGATATGTAATCAGTTAATGTAGATGATGCATTATTCAGACTCAACCATCTTTTTTACATGTAACGTATTTTACAAATCCAGACAAATAACAAAAAACATGACGGGAGACAAATAAAGTGCATCAACATACAACAACATTGTTTTTGGGGGGCTACCTTGACAGACGCCATTCAAGGAATGAGGGATTAAAGACGAAGGGAGGTAGAGACATACGCCAAACTTCTGCCCCATGAACTCAGAGGGGCAAAAAGAGAAAGCTCATCAACAACCTGGAACATCAACACAAACTGCGACAGAGACATAAAGACAAGAGCAACAACAAACAAAAGACAGACAACAGGAAGTAAACAAAAGGCGCAGTGTGGGGCATGATGTACCTTGAAGATGAACGTCTCGTTGAAGACAGGGCACAGATTCTTGCGCTGGACTTTGGTTTCATACTTCTTCTTTTTGTCCGGTAACAGGAAGACTTTGACATAGGGGTCTGAGGTACCCCCCATATCCATGGCTGCAAGATCCTGAGCCTGAAGGATTCCCACTATAAGCTTCAGAGAGGAGAGGACAAGGAGTGTAAGGATGACCAGTCTAATAATCTAATTTCTTGCTGCTAATTACTTGTTTAGTCTCCTAATTCTATTCACCAATTTAACTGATAATATAAAGACAATAATGATACCAATAATAGATTTGTTTTGATTGTTGAACATAGCCGGTGAAAGGACCTACCTGGGAATCTGTGAAGTTGTAGTCCAAGGAGTACTCCAGCTTACCCAACTTTTCCTGCTCTTTCTCCTCTTCCTCCCCTTCCTTCTTCACCTCCCCCTCCTATAAGATAAAGCACTGGCATATTGGATATCCGATGGAGCTAATTCATAGAGGTAAGAACCTATTATTATATTTAAAGCACAACGCTGGGGATTATAATTATCTTTATTTGTCGCCCCCATACCTTCTCCCCGGCCTCTCC
>OMLF01030652.1:23445-39150 GCA_900302615.1 Holocentrus rufus
TTTTTTTTTTTTTTTTTTTTTTTTTAAATATATATACCCGGAAAATACACATATCAGTCCAAGCACTAAAAGTGATATACACACAGATACATAAATTACAACTGCTAAACATTCAAATCAGACAAATTTGCTTGATTGATGTCCCTTTCACAAGTGACACACTGTGACGGTTAATAAGGAAGTAACAGGCGGGGCAAAGGTCTTTGTGGTCGTACCAGGCCAAAAAAGAGAAGTAACAATATATCAAGTCACTTAAAGCTATGAGAGGGGATCAGAGGTGACCAAGAGGAGGACGTGGTCGAGAATTAAAAGTCAACACAGTTGGAATTAAGCAAATATTGGGTTGCTTCACTCCACGCGCGAAGACATTCTTTACAAGCCAACGGTGCCGTTGTCCGTGTCAGCACACTGGTGGTTGACCTGACAGTAGGAACTTAGTCTTGACAGAGCAAATTAAGGGCAATCAACAAGTTCATAATATGTCAGTCGCTTCATAAACCTGAACAATGATGAAGTCTTTATTTTTGAAAATCAACTCAGTCCACTTGTTCCTTTGCCTTTTCCTGTCTCTTCTTTGGGTAAGTTTTTTTTCCCTTTCAGTTTGATTGTGAT
Source organism: Holocentrus rufus (assembly GCA_900302615.1). Lineage (NCBI taxonomy): Eukaryota > Metazoa > Chordata > Actinopteri > Holocentriformes > Holocentridae > Holocentrus > Holocentrus rufus. The sequence continues at coordinate 24,058 of OMLF01030652.1, forward strand.
CAGATGTCATGCTGTAGCTTTTGTTTCAAATGTAAGCGGAAGGCTATCTGTCATGCAATCTGGTCTTCATTATGTATTGTTTAAATTCAATTAAATAATTAGTTGATTGAAGAGTAGCTCAGTCAGCTGTCTGAAATGTCTTAGTGTAAGGAAAATAAAACTATCATTCAGTTACAACATAGGGGCTCATCGTCTTTTTCAGACTCTGAAATATGAATGCACAATTTTCTGTGTGTGCTCCGTAATCTATTCTTGCTAACTTCCTTAGAGAAACAAACACATGACTAAGGAAACAGCTTACTGTAAAAGATAATAGGAATATGATCTCAAACATCTATTTTTATTTGTATTTGCATATATAGAGTATTTGTATCGTATGTTGTTTTATATTATACATTTAGCAGTCTCAATTGTAAGAATATAATAGCAACATAAATGTAGCCCATGAAAGATATTTTATATATTGCTGATCAACAAGCATAGAAAGTGTGGATTTCATTTCATTTTAATGTCATGCTTTTTATTTCCTCAAGGCAGTTATATCTGCATGCTTTATATATTGTCATGGCATGAGAACACATTTAGTTTTTTTTTGTCAACTTTTCATCAGCAAATATTAAGCCCTAAAGATATTTGTTATACATTCCCTCCCTCTAGAATAAAAACATATGTAATAAAAATGCATGTAACATCTGGGCTATGCCACATTTTGAGCCATGATGTACATGTTATAATGAAGACCTCTGAGGTTTCCGTTGAGTTGCTGAATGTTAGCATAATACACTTGCCACACAATAATCAGTAACCAATAATAAAAAAAAAATAACTGTGGAAAAAATTATGAAAATTCTATAGGGAAATCCTGTCGTTTTATTTTTTTATTTGTTATTTTACCACAACCTGTTCCCCACTGTAGCTGCCTGTTCTCTAAGACTACTGACTTTTTTCCTCTCTTTTCGCCCTCTGTCTCTGAAGATTAACAAAAGGGCTGGTAGTAGACCAAAATGAGACCAAAGTAACTCTGCAGTGGGATAAATTTGCTAATGATGTTGTTTGGAGGGAGGAATCATTCGGGAAGTCACATGATTTCTCCTCTCATTAACTGAGAGGAGAAAAAGCAGAAATGACATTGCGATGGGATTCTTAGAGATTGCATTTGATTTCCTTATATTTAGTAGACCTCGTAGGCAGACGAACACCTCGGAAGATTCTAGATTAGGGAAAGCTTTGGTCGTTTTTTTTGGCATGAGGTTATGCGTTTTCTGTGCTCCTACAAAGGTGACCGCGGCAACCAGTACAACAGCAGCATCAACAGCCACAACAGCAGGATCACCAACAACAGTAACTGCAACAGCAACAGCAACAGCACCAGCACCAACAGGACCACCAGCAACAGAATCAACAACAGAACCACCAACAACAGAACCAACAACAACAACAACAACAACAACAACTCTTGCAACAACAAAACCACGTAAGAATGTCTCACTGTCTTTTATCTTTGGGTGGTGGTGTGTCTGTATTTCCATGCTGTGTAGTGCAGGCTTTGTGTAAATGACAATCATAAACGACGACTTGGTGTGGTATATTAATCTCGCACTCATCCACACTTTATGCTCTTTTTTGTCTATAAAGATGGAATAGACTGCATATTAAGGAGGCTGTAGTCCCAGGCAATGGAAATCTAATCTCATAACAAACGCTGTCACAGAATACTGCCAAATGCTGTCACTCTACACTGCTATCACCTGTGTGTCCTCTAATGAAAACTGTCCACTCTTTTCTCTCGCAGCTCCTGATAATGTTGGTGTAGTGACAGCGGTGGACCAAAATAAGACCAGTATATTTCTGGAGTGGCAAAAAGTTGGTAACATCCAAACATACAGGCTACAGTATAAGAAGAATGGCGGCATCATTCAGGAGGACGCCAATGCAACTGATGTGACGACACCAAAAGTTCAACATGTGGTCTCATCTCTTACTGCTGGGACTGAATATGAGTTCACCCTCTTCACTTTGTCTGAGGGAGTCAACAGCACCGGATACATATTTAAAGCTGTCACTGGTAAATGATTATTAAATATCCCTATAGAATCAGATTTATGCAGATGAGATTGATAAATTGCTGTTTTATATGTTTTTTTCTGTACCTATACTTGATATAATTGGCCCCATTCCTCAGCTGTGTAAAACAAAAGATATAACATCCAATAGAGCCGTGATGATATCATGGACATAATGGGTCATGTAATTGTGACAAACCAGAAGTACAACTGAGGCCCAACAACAGCAGCATCGACAAGCCTGTTATCAACAAGCAATTTAGAGTATCTCAGTGAGCAAATGTCAGAAGGGAGTAAAACTATTGATTTGGAAAAAGTAGCGCAAAATACTAAAAACTGTGTAGAGATATTGTGTCTTTTTTTCTTTTTTTGAAATCACAATCTGTTCCCTTTTCCACTGTGTGTCTTCTAATGATGACTGTTGAATCTTTTCTGTTTCAGCTCCTGAAGATGTTGGTAAAGTGACGGCGGTAGACCAAGATGAGACCAGTATAACTCTGGAGTGGGATAAAGTTAACAACATCCGAACATACAAGCTGCAGTTTGATAGAAATGGCATCATAACTGTGGAGGACGCCAATGCAACTGACGAGGCACAAGTTAGATATAAGGTCTCTTCTCTTACTAATACAACTGAGTATGAGTTCACCCTCTTCACTGTGTTTGGGGGAGTCAACAGCACTGGACGCACATTTAAAGCTGTCACTGGTAGGTTACTATTAAATATCTCTTTAGTTTTTTTTTTTTTTTTTTTTTTATCTGCACCTATATTTGATGATATAATTGGCCCCATTCCTCAGATGTGTAAAACAAAAGGTACAACAGCTAATTAAGCCATGATGATATCATGGACATGGGAGGATTGATTTTATGAAGAAATTTCAACAGTAAGAATTAAAACAGCAATATAATAATATCATTGACAAAGTACAGTACATCGTAATGGATAAAAAAAACCCTCTCTGCCATTGTTGAAAAGGTTTTCATGTTATTCATAGTTCAAGCTGACAGAACCAAAATTAAGCAGAATGCATGTTGAGATAAGTACATTAGTAAAATAATTAAATATAACAGATACATGAACTACAGGGAGACAAAACAATAAAAAAGGAGGCGGTAATGAGGGGAAAGATTGAAGAGAGTTTAAAAAAAATGCTTAAAGAGATTGCCACTTAAATGATCAGAATTATCTTTCATTGAATTTAATCCTCTCTAGCTTTAGGAAGGACATGGTATCACAGAGCCACAGGAGGACTAATTTTCTCTTTATAATCCTAGCTCCTCGCAATACAGAAGATTTCAAATCAACTGGGCAAAATAAGACCAGTATAACTCTGCAGTGGGAGAAAGTCGACAACATCTCCGACTATACACTTGTGTACGGTGGAAAGGAGACAAACTTCACTGCAACAGAGGCAGATAAACATGTGACACGGACAATCTCAGAACTCACAGATGGGACTCAATATAATTTCACCCTCTTCACTTTGTTTAAAAATGCCAGAAGCAGCGGAGTGAGCAGAATTGCAGTCACTGGTAAGATATTTTGGTGATTTTCATTCATAGTGATTGATGAAGAAGGGCAACTGGTCTTTAAAGATTAAAGATTTTGCTAGGGATTAAAGTACTAATTTGTAAAGAATTTATTTTAAAAATTGTGCCAGGACCTGTTCCCCACTATAATTGTGTGACTACTATTGACTCTTCTCTCTTTCAGCTCCTGAAGATGTTGATAAAGTGACAGCGGTAGACCAAGATGAGACCAGTATAACTCTGAAGTGGGATAAAGTTAAAAACATCACAACATACAGGCTAGAGTATATAAAGAATGGCAGCATCACTGTGGAGGACGTCAGTGCAACTGACGAGACAGCAACACAAGTTAGATATGTGGTCTCCTCTCTTTCTGATACGACTGAATATGAGTTCACCCTCTTCACTGTGTTTGAAGGAGTCAAAAGCATTGGAAACAAATTTACAGCCATCACTGGTAGGTTATAATTAAATACCCCTATAGAATCTTTTTTTTTTTCTTTTTCTTTTTTTTGGTATACAAATGTTTGACAAGTTACACACATGTTCCCGCACTACAGCTATGCATTCTCTAACGAAGACTGTTCATTCTGTTTCCCTATCAGCTCCTAAAAATGTAGAGACTGTGACGGTCATGCGACGAAGTGACACCAGTATAGCTCTGAAGTGGGATAAAGTTAAAAACATCACAACATACAGGCTAGAGTATATAACGAATGGCAACATCACTGCGGAGGACGTCAATGCAACTGCAGCAGGAGTTGAGCATGAGGTCTCTTCTCTTACTGATGCGACTGAATATGAGTTCACCCTCTTCACTGTGTTTGAGAGGATCAACAGCACTGGACGCAAGTTTAACGCTGTCACTGGTAGGTGATTATTACATAGACATGAGGAACAAGGTTTTTTTGTTTTGATTTGTTAATGAGTTACAAACTGCTTGGGCCTGTTCCTCAGTTGAGTACAAGAAAAGGTACAACAGCTAATGATGATGGACATGGGAGGACTAATTTTCTCTTTGTATCCTAGCTCCTCGCAATACAGAAGATTTCAAATCCACTGGGCAAAATAAGACCAGTATAACTCTGCAGTGGATTAAAGTCGACAACATCTCCGACTATAGACTTGTGTACGATGGAAAGGAGACAAACTTCACTGCAACAGAGGCAGATAAACATGTGACACGCACAATCTCAGAACTCACAGATGGGACTCAATATAATTTCACTCTCCTCACTTTGTTTGAAAATGTCACAAGCAGTGGAAAAAAACTCAGTGCAGTCACAGGTAAGATATTTCGGTTAATTTTCTCTTATGAATTTAACTATTTTTAACTAAATTGGCTAAAAATGTATTTATTGCCTCCCTTATTTATGTATTTACATATTTTTTATCAATGGAGTGGAAATTAAAAAACAAAACATGAAAGTACAAAGTCAATATGAAAAAAGTTCTTTAAGGTTTAGTTAAACTACTTCATTGGCAAAGACATAATAACAGCAATATTTCATTTTTAGATTTAAGCGAGCAATTTTAAATGCATGCTTTATAAATTGCTTAAATTTTAGCGTTCTTGTAAGGAAATCTTTCGTATTCTTTCATATTCGTGACAACTCAAAATATTCACAAATTCTTAAGGGGGCTCAGCAGACACACATTCACACTGATTCACTACGTGTTCCCGTGCAAATCCTTAAACTTAACTCAAAGTTTGACAGTCTTTGAAAGGTAGTTACAGAAGTCTTTTTTTCTTTTCTTCAGCTCCTGTGAAAGTGGCTGAAGTTAGGGTGATTGAACGCAGTGTGACCAATGTAACCCTGCAGTGGGAGAAGGTGCATGGAGTCAGCGAATACCTGCTTCAAATTAATGGGGAAAATAAAACCATAAAGGATTCCTCAAATCCGGTGAAGTTCAAAGTCTCACCCCTCAATGCTGGATCAGAGTATTCATTCAGCCTGTTCAGTGTGTTCTTCAGAGTCCACAGTGATGCCTATACAGCCTCCACAGTAACAAGTATAGTGACTTGCTTTCTTCAACAAATCTCAAAAACTGTTGTCAAATGCTGGTTTTCATTTCCTGAAATGAAATTCATTATCCTGCTGTTAAAGTCTTGATGGTCATTTTCCATGTGTTCAGTAAGCCATGTTCAAGTCGGTCGTTTTAGTGCTTTTCCAGTACGCTCATATGCTAAAATTGACAGATGAAGACTTATTTAATTTTACTTACTTGTGCAATTATTTTTTTCATTCCTTTCAGCCATAAACTGTGCAGGCGCAGCCTGGACTGTTACAGATTCGACAATCCGAGGAACGGTCGAGGGCTTGTTCTCAAATGCAACAGCCACAAATGGATCTGGAAGTCATGTCAGTCCTGGAGGCAAAAATGTGTCTTTTACTGGCCTGTACCCTGGTGCCAACTATAATGTGTCTCTGTACTATGAAAGAAACTCAGAAACCCTTCTGCAGTGCCAACACAATCTACGAATCTGTAAGTCCAAATCTGACTCACCACATTAACTAAACATTTGTCTGAATTTCCCACAAAAATAATGAAATACTATCACTGCATTTCTCAGTCTTTGTTTTAAAGTATTAAGATGGTCTTCTGTGCATTTCTTGGGGTGATATGATGAATAGATTTGCACAGCGCTTAATTCAGAATCTGAGACTTAGAAATATTGTTTCATGTGTCATAAAATATAATGATATGACAACGGCTCATCAAAACAGTTAAGCACCTTTGTGAATTCTTTCTGTAAATACATTTTCCCATTTGTTTCAACCAGTTCCCCCAGTTTTAGAAGCTCAATGTGACTACTGGGGAGGTGGTTATTCAATTTTAATTCGCTGGAATGAACCGAATGGCGTGTGGACTGGTGTGGAGGTGAACGTGTCGGGGAGTACTTATAGAGTTGGCGAAAACAAGGAACTGCAGGCCCATATATCTGGATTTCAACCTGCAAAGGTGTACCAGGTGTCTGTGGCGTCCCTGTCTCGGACCTTGAGGAGTGAATCCTACATTTTTGACTGTCAAACTGATCCAAGGGGTGAGTGAGAGTGGATTTATTGGCGTAGAAATTCAACATTACAGCTTTTTCCCTTTTTGTTTTGAAATTTGCTATTACCTGTATGGTTCTGTTGTTTGAGAGTTGTGAGTACTTTGTCGTTACTTAATGTGGTTCTGTGTTTTTAAACCTGTCTGCGACCAAAAGTTTCTTTTGATGGGACATTAAATAGAACATGACCATGAATGGGGCTTACCACTGTCGATGCTACACAGCGCTTAATCCAGGTTGTATTCTTGCAGGCGTCATCGCAGGTGCTGTACTCGGCGTGCTGTTCTTTCTCCTCCTGGTTTGTGTGGCTTTCTTTATTTGGCGTCGGAAACCACATGTTTTCAGGTTCGTGTTGCCTCAGTAACAAACCTATAAGTATCTATAACCCTATAAGTAAGTAACATCTCCCTGAAATGTTTCAAGTCAATCATTGATCCCTCTTTGCTTCCCTTCTACAGCAGGAAAAACTCATTCACTCGCGGTACCAAACTATCCAGTGAAAAATACAAGTATGTACACATTTCATTTAGTTAACACCACTCTCAAATTCTCCAAATCCAAAAAAGTAGATGATACAAGTGAAATAGATGTAGTGACACAAAGTCTAATTTGCCTTTGTTTTTCTTTTTTCAGAGCTATACCAGTGGATATTTTTCCAGACCACTTCCACCAAATGAGCGCAGATCAGAACAGAGGTTTCAGCGAGGAATATGAGGTAACCAAAATGACACTGTGACACAGGCTGTTTCTGTGGTTGGATGGCACAAAAAGCAATAGTATTCTCAGACTTTGTAAATAATGCATAGACTATAGCTGTGGTATTCAGTTATTTGTTCCTTATTATGTCTCAATCACATGTCGAGTCATCTGACATTTTTTGCAGAGCTTCATCCCTGTTGGCACAGAGCAGACGAAGAAAGTGGCTGTTATGCCAGAGAACAAAACTAAGAATCGTTTTACCAACGTCTTGCCGTGTAAGTCTGTCCACTGACTGCTTCTCCCCTTGTTTTATCAGCAGCTGTTGGCCATGAGGTCTACGCCTTATCTTATCTGTAGTGACAAGTCATTTTCTATTGGAGCAGATCTGGTGCTGTAGTTGTGGTTGCGGTTGCGACCACAATTAATTTTAAACTCTAGGTTTACTTTTACAGCTGTGCTCACTTTGATGTGGTGGTCTGTGACTAAACCAAACACTGTTTATCATTTTATCCTAGATGACTGGTCTCGGGTAAAGCTAACAGTAGACGACACTGAGAACACTGACTACATTAACGCCAATTACATGCCAGTAAGTTCTTTTAATGTATACCACAAGCACATCATAAAGCTCTTTCTGTATGCAGTAACCAGTGCCGGCTGGACAGTGACTGCATTGTCTTTACTAAGACAATCATTAAGTAAGAGAGCACATGTTTGATAAGATTAAACCATCGTCCTCTGGGCAGTTGTTAATAAATACCTGTTTATAGCTCTGTCCACTCACATTCCTGTAAAGTCCAACACCATTGCGAGAAGCAATTCAATAACTTTCTGATTTCTTTATGACGACACACTGCTGTTATATTTAAATTGAGCTACCTCGGCCATAGAGCAATGTCCATGTTGATAATTTTGACCCTTGGTTGTCAGGGCTACAGCGGCAACACTCAATACATCGCTTCTCAGGGTCCTCTGCCCTCCACCGTCACTGACTTCTGGAGGATGATCTGGGAGCAAAAAGTAAAGGGTGTTGTCATGGTTACCAACTGCGTTGAGGGTGGAAGGGTGAGTCCCCTGGCATGGTACACAGATTAAGATTTAAGGAAGTAGAGACAGTGCTCTATTGTAAATTGCCTCTGTGTCAGACAATCGATGCAAGCGTCCCATTGTGTACACAGCAAATATTACAGTTGATTTTACAATGACAGTTATTTTTGTTGATTGTGGAGTTGCTTGTCCACCAGTAGAGGAACTCAAAACTTTCATTCTCTTACATTGTATTCCTCATGACATCAGGTGCAACTTACAAAGCCAAAAGCAAAATTATACTAAACATTAATGTTCTTATGACCTTTTCAATGTCTCCTTTTCCTAGGCCAAGTGTGAACAATACTGGCCTCTGGACTACACTCCCTGCCTATATGGAGATCTGTTGGTCACCATCACATCTGAGCAGACGCAGCCCAACTGGACATTGAGGGAATTTGGGGTTAAAAATGTACAAAACTTCATATATATATATATATATATATTGCTGCATGTCATTAGGAAGATTATAATACCTTTGCCGTAGAAGCAGTTAAAGTTTGTAGCCTTTATAGACTATGTGCTGTAAATAATGATGAAGGCAGGGACTCATTTAAATGGGAATCTCTTTCACAGAGGAAAACCTCAGTGGAGCGCACAGTGAAACACTTCCACTTCACTGCCTGGCCTGATCATGGAGTCCCAGAGGGCACTGAGGCCCTGATCCAGTTCAGAGGGCTGGTGAGAGAGCACATAGAGAACGACGCCGCAGGGGCACCCACTGTGGTCCACTGCAGGTACGGTGCAAGATTGGCTCCCTTTCTGGACTTTAGAGAAAGTAGCATTTCATTTGGTTGCCGCTTTTATGCTGTGCACCTTACAGAACCATGAGTGCAGAGACTTTTAGCATGGGTGGCCCCTGATAGAATGAAACCCTTAACTCTGGTGGTCAGAGGGGACCAAGAAACCTGAAATTAAACGTTGTTATCATACCTGGGCACTAACTGCCTCCGTTTGCTGTGCTTCCTCTGTGCCTGTTAGTGCTGGTGTGGGGCGGACAGGCACCATCATCGCCCTGGACGTGCTGCTCCAGCAGCTGGAAAGAGAAAGGGCTGTGGGTATCGCTTCCTTCGTGCACAAAATGAGACTGAGACGACCTCTCATGGTGCAGACTGAGGTAAATGTTTTACAGGCTGAACCACCACCACTTTGCTTATATGTTTATGAATTTAGCAGCCATTTTGACATGAAAATGTAGGGCAGGCACAGGTGTTACTGATGACATTATTAATGAAGGTTCTGTTCCATTTACAGTAAGTATAGCAGGGTCTTTCCAGTGAGCCAGCATGAACAAGAGCAGGACTCTGGCTCTGTTAGACATAAATGGAACAGAACCTTCGTTATTGTCATTAGTAACACCTGTGCTTGCCCTACTATTTCATGTCTAAATGGCTGCTGTGAAAAAAGTAATCTTGAGAGCAAATAAATATCATCAATCCTGCAATATATTAAGGTAAAGAAAGCCAGGAGTTCAGAAACATGGGGACAAAAGTTGTGCCATTTCTAAAATTGATAGATTGGCTGACAAAATGCACATATGTCAACACTGAGTAAAGCCAAGGGTTGAAACTTTTGTCTGCTGCTGTGTGAAATAAAAAGTTGTAGACTCAACTATGAATGCTGACAGTGTTTGTAAAATGTGCTTTATGGGTCAACATGCATTATGGTTAAAAAGAAATTGAGTAGAGCACGGCAGTTCTCCTTTTTGTGGTCAATGGTGGTTGGACCTTAACATAATATGTCATGTAACTGTATTTTTCACTTCATATTTCCCTGAGACTGGCTATCTCTTCTCTTCAGGGACCTTGCAATCTTCCAGTAACTGTGGTCTTCTGCTTTCTGTCACAGCACTGTTGGTCCCACCAGGGATGTCACAATACTAGAAGTTTGACAGTCGATAGAAACACCAGGGAAATTCCACAATTCTTAATACCTGAGACAATACCACAGCAACAACAGAAATCCCATTCAATATAAACTCCTTTATTTAAAAACGTGTATAAAATTAACAATAGAAACTTTGTGTACACAGACAGGCTACATCTGCACGAAAACACTACAACATTTGTCTGTAGCCTTCAAATAGAAAACGAAGCAGCCCAACAAAATATTCATTTTACATTAGAGGAAGTGAAATGTCCCGCAGTAACAATAAACACAGTGGCCTGGATTATCTTCTCTCATTTTGTAAACATAACTGTAACTTATTAGTGTTTCAAGTATTTGAACATACAGGCTAAGGGAACATTAAAATAAGAACACTGAGTTCAGAGTGAGGTGTCATGTTGCATCCATACTACCAACTTTCTAAAATCACTAGTGTTATCAGAATTTTATTTGGTACATTGACACTGATTCTTGCGACATCCCTAGGTCCCACTGCACCAAGGAATGTGTTGACATGCACATTCTTCTTTTTAAAGATGCAGAAGAGCTCCATTTTTGAATTGCCTCATCTAAACACCGTGAACTGTCAGATAGCTGAGATTTGTCTTTATCCTAATTACGAGAAACGGTGCAATAATACTGGCACAGCTGGGCCATGCAAATATGAACCCGTGTGTGAGTACCCGAGGCATGTACACACCTATCCTGTTTGCTCTGTTTCCATGGCAACATGCAGAATGCTCCTGCATACAGGGTTATTTTGAGCAGGATTGATAGGTAATGTCTCATCCTTAACAACACTTTAATTAGGATATAAAGTAAGAAAACACTGCGCATGTCAACACACTCAACTCATCATAAGTTACGTTTGTCAGAGGACAGCTGTAACTCTGGTCTATCTGTTTTCAGTCGCAGTACATCTTCCTGCACCAGTGCATCATGAACTCTCTGAAGCCGCAGCAGAAGATCGAAGAGAACCTGTATGAGAACTCAGACATGATCTATGCCAATGCAACTGCACTGCAAGAGTTTCGCTCACAAAATAACTGAAGTTGTAAACAACAGACTGTGGACTGTGGATTCAGATTTGCACCTCCTTGAGAAAATACTACTTTTAGGTTCTGTATGATAGGTATTGTTATAAACTGTATGTAAAAATGAAAATATTATGATATACTGTATGTACTTGCTCAGGACTTGGAATGCACTTTAGATCTTGTTTCGACTTTGACTTTCCCTCTTATCTGTTATCTTACTATTAAAATTTTTTCACTGCGTAGGAACTACACTCCAAGTGACCGAGGAATGTTTTAGAAAATATGTTTATTTAAAATGAAAAATGTAGATTTTTTTGACAAAATAAAAGAGCTTATTTCAACAAAGCCTGTAAACATGATGCAAAATTCACTGTGTTGTTAGTTATTTGCCTCTTTCACACATTAGGGTCAGGCTGGCTCAAAGACAGCAGCTTGCCTCAAAACAAGGTATGAATGTCACACATTGAGGCCTTAGTTCAGTTCTAATGTTTGACCTTTATCTATTGCAATGTCTGGTCCTCTCCGCTTGCTTTGTGTCTAAAGAAACTCAGGAAACAATGCAGAGAGCCTGCCTGCTCTCCTCATACATCCTCCACAGTGTTATCACCCGTGACTGGGTCTTGGGTACTGGACACAGCAGAGAATACAGTATTGATGAGGTCCTGTCTGGCTCTCAGGGCCTCAGGCTTGATCTCCGCTGCCGGCGTCTTATGCAGCTTCCCTGGGTGCACAGGCTCAAATTTACCAGCCAAACTCGGAGAGGGAACTGAGAACTTCTTGGCGATGTTGTGCAGGACACAACATGCTCTGATGGTGTTGGCCTGTTTGTCCAAAGAGTTTACTTGTGCAAAGCCGAGCTGCAATAAACACCTGAAGCGGCTCTTGATGGAGACCAGCGTCGTCCACATGACAGCAAGGATCTTCGCATGCGCCTTATTGAAAGCGATCTCCTTGTCGTTTGCTGGTTTGGACACAGCAGTCAATACATAGTTGCTCAAGTTGTAGCTTTTCCCACCTTGAAGAGATAAATAGGAGACTGCAATTAATAAAGCATGCAAAGCAAGATAGACAACACTAACAAACACACTATCATGACATAGAGCAGTGAAATAAAGGAGAAAATGGCTTTCCAGGCTGACAGATTGTTTTCAAAGGGCCAGACATGCATTTGATCCAATAGGGGGATAGCTTCTTGATTTTTTGTTGTTCAATCTTCCCTGCAGTGCAATGTGTTTAGAGCTTTCCTCCACATCGTACTTAACATCTAGTCAAACTGACAAGAGCAGAGACACTTTGCACTGTATGAAACTCTATCCAGGAGTCACCATCCTTTATGCATATAGTCTATTGCACAGCCTTATTTTTTATAACAGGTCTTAATAATTATGCTTCCAAGTTATGGTTTGCATCCATTCTTCCAGCTGCATCCTCTAACGTACCAACAATCCAGTACTGTCCGTGCATTTCTTCCTCCATCTCCCTCCCTTTAAAAGACGAGTCCCACAACTCTTGTTCAGATGTGCTGCCCACACAACAGTTTTCAGCACTCAGTATGTTGCCGTCGCAGTCACATATGAGTTGGGTCATAAGTGATGTGTAACCCAGGGTGTTGAGAAAGGACCGGAAAGCATCCTTCTCGTAAGGAGAGGCTCTGATTTTAAAGTGGGCAGCAGAGACGATGCCCAGCACACTCGGGATCCCACAGTGTCTCTCTATCTTGTAGGCAACGTTAGCTCGGGCGTCCCGAGTGACTGGGAAGGAAATGAACTGATCGCCCATGCTTGCAATAACTTTGGAGACTGTGCAGATGACCTCGGCGCATTCTGCATGGTTGATGCCTGCTTTTTGCAGGACTGCGACCGAGGAGACCCCCAGTGCGTAATAGTTCAGCGCAACCATCACCATCGCATCCACGGGCACCCCTGGCCTTTTGGGGTGTCTCTTCATGCGGAGGCGGATGTTGTCTGTGATGAAAGTGATACAGGGTCTGCTGAGGTGGAAGGTCTTAAACAAGGCATCGTCGTCGAAATCGTCGAAAAAACCCGGCGACGTTCCCTCCGCTACGCTGTTCCCGATGAGCTCATTTTGAACCGCAAACCAAACCGGAAGAGCAAAAGCCATTATTGCGGGCTAGTGAAATAAAATGCAGTGCATGCGTTACTCTTCCACAGGATCCCGTAAATAAGCTTCAATGTGAGGAAGTGATGGGAATAAACAGAAGTTTTTCATAGGCTCGTTGTTCTTATGGAAGTAGGTCCTTCCTCTTCTTTTCTTTTTTTATGGCTTTAAGGAGATTATGGGGTTGTAATTACCACGCCACCAAGTGGACAGGAGTACAAAACAAAATGACATGTAGCGGTGTTATGAGTAGCCCGAGAAAATGACAGATTATGATTTTTATTTATTTAATTAATTAAAATATCTGGGAAAATATTCATCAGTGACAATATATTAAGTCTCCACGCCTATCGACCATTTAAAAAAATATTGTGTAGATTCAGGGAAGAGTTGGAATTGATGCAGAATAAGCCATGCAACTCAAATGACAATTAATTCAACAATATTTCCCCTATCCCTTCCAAATTTATTTTACTTTATAGATGTCAGAGGCATAGGCTATTTATTATGTTCAAATAAATGTTCTAATGAAATAACATCTTAACTGGAAAAAGACCTAACTTTTTTTTGAGAATGTAACACATAAATGGTGATCATATGTACGTATTTTGGATTCTGGGTTGTTTCACCGGTAAATTGTTGTTTTCAGTTTATTGCAGATCCTAACTACTCCCAATGCCCCATCCTGAAAACATATTACATGGTAAATATCTCTGTCCTGTGCACATACATGTCCAAGTCTTTGCCATGTGGACCCCCAGATAATGGACCTGTCCAAAGAGCTCAGGTCAGCCAAATCAGTATGCGTCTCCTTTATACAGTATACTGGCTTTTATGGAAATGTTTAATTTTAATTTGTTAATCTTTGTGTCTTTTTTTTTTTTTTTTTTTGATTACCTAAGTTATATTATTATTTTGGACCTTTGTCCCATTTGTTTTCCCTTTGCGTTATTCCTTCTGTTTTTAATGTAAAGCTCCTAACGAAATCTGTCCTTTGATAAATACTACACAAGTGAAATTTATTATCAATACAATCATAACACAATGATATTATTGTGAATGTGATTAGCCTATATTTCAAGTGGTAACCATAGAAACAGAACTGGATGTAACCTGATAATGTGATTCCATATCCAGGCCCAGGATGCGTTGCCAGGCAAAAAAATAACTTGATTTGGTTTAATTTGGAATTGATTTAAAATGCAAAATCAACTGTCAAACTCAAACTAACCAAGCAGCTGATAACATTAGGTTATGTTTTATGTTTTATATTTCAACTAATCGTTTCTGCAATGTTTCTCCCCTCTGCTCTGCTGTGCCTGTGCTTGGTACGATTTGCTGCCACAGCAGGTGAGTAACTTAACCTTAACGTTAACACCAACCGCAAAGTGACTTGACCAACTTCAGCTTTTCAAAGTTTGTTAGCTTTAATGTAATGTTGATTAATGAATTTCCTTCCAAAGTGCAAATGACATAATGTTAGCCAGCTATATTTGTGTGTTTTGGCTATATTCATAAGCCAAAAATAAAATATGAGATGAATATCTATCAAAATTTAGTGACAGTTAAAGAGAATCAGTTATGAAGTTAGCTTAAATCAACCGACAATAGTTAG